>JAPMUY010005114.1:30000-37197 GCA_026901105.3 Galaxias olidus | reverse complement strand
CCAGTATCTCACCTGAACTAGGAGCTCACGGGGTCCTCCTACCCACATGTGTAAGATATGAGTGTGTGTTTACTGTATATGAGCTTGTACAGGGAGGCTATGGGATTCATAAAGCGCCTAAGTCCCCATGAATCTTAATAACATGAAATGTGTTAAAGTCCCCATGAATCTTAATAACATGAAATGTGTTAAAGTCCCCATTGATCATATAGCTCGAAGTGTACGTTGAAGCCATACACTTCATATGTAACATGAGAGTTGCAGTATGTGTCAAACTGCTTTAGCATGATTTATTTTGTAAAGCTTAAGGATACTTTTTGATATCTTTTAAACATGTCAGTAACAGGCTGTTGCCATGTATTAAGGCAGCTTATGTGTGTCTGATTACAAAGCCCATCATGTTTCTCTTTTATGGTTACGCACTCTGTTCATGAAATCAATTTACTGTATATCTTCATTTTGGAAGACATGCCAGGTCTTTCTCAACAGAGATGCTCCTGTGCAGAAGACTTATCACTGAGTTATTTTGGTAACATGGGAAAGTATACAATTTGTGGAATGACAGGTCAATTTATGTCTTTGCATAGCCTAAAGACATTCAAGATTACCTTAATTTCCTAATGTGCAGTATCTCACCTGAGCTAGGAGCCCTTGTGTAAGATATGAGTGTGTGTTTACTGCATATGAGCTTGTACAGGAAGGTTATGGGGTATCAGGTATGCCTAAGTCCCCATGAATCTTAGTATTATGAAATGTGTTAAAGTCCCCATTGATCATATAACTGAAAGTGTATGTTGAAGCCATACACTTCATGTGTAACATGAGAGTTGCAGTATGTGTCAAACTGCTTTAGTTTATTTTAGGGATTGTTTCAGTTTAAAGGATACTTCTTGATACACGGCACCAGCCTACTACTGGTATTAAAGCAACTTAAAAGTGTGTGTCTGATTACAATTCCATCTGGTCTCTGTTTTTATGATTATGCACTCTGTTCATGAAACTATTTAATGAAATGAAAATTAATCTTCTCAGATTTACGAAGACAGGCTTGTTGTAGTAGACGGAGATGCTTCTACCAGTGCACAAGGCTCTGACACACCTATTGGCAAGGAGATCATCCAGAAGTCTACTCCCATTGTCAAGGTATATTAATGTGTATTAAGGCAGCTTATAAGTGTATATGTAGTGTAAGTGTCTGGTAACAATTCTGTTATGTATACACTCTTGCCATTAAACTATTTAACAATTCAAATGTAAATGTTCATGGATTTTGGAAGACATTATTAGGATTTATTATGAAGTCAGTAGCAAGCTTTAGGCTGTAAAATGGTATATTCAGGTCAACTCACAGTTACATGTCATGCAACAGGTCTGCAAAGTGGTTTCAGTCTTTCTTACAGGTTTTGC
The DNA here is from genome assembly GCA_026901105.3 of Galaxias olidus. NCBI lineage: Eukaryota > Metazoa > Chordata > Actinopteri > Galaxiiformes > Galaxiidae > Galaxias > Galaxias olidus. The sequence goes on along the minus strand of JAPMUY010005114.1, from coordinate 35,790 downwards.
CAATAATAAGTTATCCTCTGTTACTGTCTGTCGTCATCTCTTTTTTTCTACTAATCATCTCCTGATGTTTATCACTTTAGAACTCAAATCGTCCTTTCAGTTCATCAGATGACAGTGAGCGAGAGGATGTTAGAATACCAAGGTTGAGGAGGACCAAAAGCCTTATGGTAAACTGCATGATGACAACATTCTTTTTTCAGGAAACCTCTTCTCACAGTCTTCTTTCAGTCATCAAAAATACTGCGTATGTTTTAGCTTTGATGCCGGTAGAAATCACCCTGAATGTGAGTTTGTTTTTTGGAACAAATAATTTGAGGAACCTTCGTGCACAATGTGTCATTCGTGTTGCTTTAATGGCTAATTCTTTTTCTTTCTTTTTTTTTTTTTACAGATGAACGAGATCATTCCAGAAGGCTCAGATGATCTCTTTGATTCCACATCAGACAGTGGGGAGGAATTTGTCCCTTGTTCCAGTGACGGCAGTAGTTCCAGCTGTAGTGAGACCTCCCGTGTTTTGCCTCTTACAAGTCTGCCTCACAGGGTCAGAGGGTCTTCTCCAAGTCCCCCTTTACCTGACAGCACCAGCTGTCTCAGCATGGACTTTGAGGAGATAACTGATCTCAATTCTGAGAACACGCAGATCAGCACAAGGTCTCTGACTATTGAAGAGAAAGGTGGAGAGTGCGCTGACACTGTGAACATGGAAGTTGAAGAAGAAGCCACAGTAATAGTCAATGCTGTCACCAAGAAGGGGGATGGGTCCCGTATTTACAATAAAAAACATTACTGTCTGTTCTGCTTAAAGCCTTTCAGCAAAATGGCAAGGCATCTCGAACAAGTACATTCAATGGAAAGAGACGTTGTAAAGGCTTGCCTGTTTCCGAAGGGTTCAAAACAAAGGAAAATTCATCTTGACCATCTTCGCAACAAAGGGAACTATGCTCACAATGCTGCTGTATTTAAAACCGGCAAAGGGAAGCTTGTTCCACAGAAGCGACCGCCTCAAGAGTCCCAGGGCAAAGACTACATGCATTGCGCATATTGTCAGGGACTATTCCTTAGAAACATATTGTGGCGACATGTGAGAAATTGCAGATTACACACTTCAAGTGCCACCTCAAAACCTGGAAAGACACGTGTGCAGTCCCTGTGTGCTTTCGCGGAACCTGCTCCACCACACATTAGTAAAAAGCTATGGCAGTTGATTAATAACATGAATCAGGATGACATAACCCTTGCTGTTAAGGGTGACAAGTGTATCATTCAGTTGGGAGAGCATATGCTGAACAAATGTGGGTCCAGTGTCAAAAGGCATGAACACATCAGACAGAAGATGCGTGAACTTGGAAGATTCCTGATAAATGCCAAGAAAGTTTCTACAGTTAAAGACGTGGAGACCCTTATTGACCCCAAGTACTACATGACAACCGTGAAAGCTGTGAAGCGTACTTGTGGATTCAACAGTGAAGCAGAGACATTTCAATCTAAGAGTCTTGCTCTTAAATTGGGACACAGCTTGGGGAAACTTGCCAAACTGGTTGAGAGCAATGGAAGGATTGCAGGAAATAGTGACGCCGTTGACAAAGCCCTGAGCTTCCAACAAGTGCATGCGACTCGGTGGAATGAGCTGATATCTGCCACAGCCTCACGAAATATTGAGGAGGGGAGGTGGAACATGCCTACAATCTTGCCATTCACTGAGGATGTGCAATTACTGCATGCATACCTGCATAGAAAGCAGGAAGAATATTTAAATCACTTAACAGCAGAGCCCACTGCTCAAAATTGGTCAAACCTGGCAAAAGTTTCTTTGGCTCAAGTAATCATTTTTAACCGTAGAAGGGAAGGGGAGGTGTCAAGTATGCCCTTAACTGCATATTTATCCAGGGATACCTCTGATCCTCATGGGGATGTAGACTGGGCGCTCTCGGAGATGGAGAAAAAAATTGTGCAGACACTTCTCGCGGATTGAGACAAGGGGGAAAAGAGGAAGAAAGGTTCCCATCTTGTTGACACCAAAAATGCTCAGTGCACTGGAGCTGCTAGTGCAACAGAGGGACACATGTGGAGTCTTGAAAGACAATGTTTACATGTTTGCCAGGCCAGCAGCCATGTCTCACTACAGAGGCTCGGATTGCATTCGCAACTTTGGAAAAGCTTGCGAAGCCAAGAACCCTGCTGCTTTGTCCTCAACTAAGTTGCGTAAGCAGATTGCAACACTCTCCACCGTTCTCAACATGAATGAAACCGAGATGGACCAACTTGCCAACTTTATGGGACATGACATTCAAATCCATCGTCATTTTTATCGCCTGCCTGAAGGGACCCTGCAACTCGCCAAAATAAGCAAGGTTCTTATGGCAATGGAACAGGGAAGATTAGTGGAGTTCAAGGGAAAGAACCTCGACGAGATTGAGATAGACCCTCATGGTTTGTATTGATACTCGTACTGAGATACATGCATATAAATATGTTGCCTAAAATAATTGACAACTGGGTCTCAGGTGAAGATGAAGGAAACCCAGCCATTGAAAATAGGCAGAAAACTAGTAGTAACACCAGTTTACCGTTTCCTCTTTAGAGAAAGTCCAGGCACAGAGTGAGGAGGAAGATTGTGCAGATGAGGAAGAGAATGCCACTGAATTAGGACTGCCAGGTATGCACAGTGACACTGTTTTGTCTATGATCTCTAAAGCCCCCCACTATGTTAGAAAAGACAAAATACTAATAAAAACCATGGATTTGTACTCAGTCATCAAAAGTGTTGGTGTGATTATATATCCAGGGTTGTCTCCTCTTGCCCAATCACAGCCACCCATCAATACCTGACATATCAACAATTCAATAAGTTTAAGTCTTGACAATTGCTTCCCTGCCTCCATAGAGAAACCAGCCACAGAAGTGACTCCACTATCCGAGAGTGAAGTGGTGCCAGCAACCAGACACGTGGTGCCCCTGGCAATGCCCTTAAGGAAGTCCACCTCCAAATGTAATTCGGGAGCCTTAACACATTAACACTACATACAATAAATTAGTAGCTGAGTTATAATGTGGTCTGTATGTACAATCTGTGAATTCTTGTTTTGATTTTGTTCCTCATTCTTTAATTTTATGTTCAGTTCTCAAAACTGTTCAAAAAAGGAAGTGGGAGACCACAGAGGTCCAGGCTGTTGAGAGGCACATGATGCACTTCATCACATCACTCCGTGTCCCGGGCAAGATGGACTGTGAAAAATGTCTGAGGGCTGAGCCTTTGGCATTAAAAGACAGAGATTGGCAAGCTGTTAAATTTTACATTCATAACCGTATTATGACACTTAAGAGAAAAATATAGATTCGTACTCAAAATAGGCATGTGGTGTTCTACAGCATAACACTTCTAGAGTTTGTCACAAGCTTCAACCTCTTATCCTATTATTTTCTATATGCAGTTAGTAAATTTGTTTCAGTTTGAGCTGGATGCACTGTATTAACAGTTAGAGCACCACAGCATGTGGCAAGCTCTGCACTGAAAAACCTGTTTTCAATTCTATGGATGTAACTGTCTGTGATAGACTGGCGACCTGTCTGGGGTGTACCCCGCCTCTCGCCCTGTGTCGGCTGGGATAGGCTCCAGCCCCCCCCCGTGACCCTACAAAGGATAAGCGGTATAGCTAATGGATGGATGGAATTGATGGATAGATGGATGAATGGATGGATGTAACTGCATTTTATTTGTTACAGTTTTTTGTGTTGACTGATGTTGTTTGATGTTTTCTTTTTCTTTTTTTTTTACTCTGAAGCCAATGATCTTTTGTTTTTTATGGTGTAGAGATAAGTTTCAAAATATCCTGTGACAGTACTTCAAGATTACTGTTAACAGTCTGACAGTGCCAATTGTTTTGGTAGAGTTCCAACTTGACAAAAAACTAGTGCCAATAATTGTATTTTTTTATGTTTGCAAAATCAGTACAAAAGTAATGCAAAGGCAAAATTAAGACACACAGATTGATCTGTTAAATTCTAAATTTATATGGCATTTTAAATGAAAGGTTCTCACCTGCAGACTGGTCTATTTATTTTCTGTTTGCACTTCTAGGTCTTTTTGCACTACAACGAATTAGGTTATCCCTGGATGCGCTGTTCTATGCGTGCAACTACGTTGCATTACTACTGCTGTTTTATTGGTTCAGTTTCAAATATCCTGCGATATACTGATACCGGAAATTCTTTAGAAGTGTTTCTGCTCTTGAACTGGATATAACCAGTTACAGTGGTTTTCTTTTTCATTATGTATGCGGAATGTAGTGAAAATGCTGTTCTAAATTGTGCACATGATCTGTTGAACATTTTTGCACTAAAAGATTGAGAGAATGTACCAGAGTTGTGCTGTGTTACATTTTTTTCTTGGTTCAAAAGGTAGCAACAATAGATTCTGTCAGATACATGTGTATGTTAATATCTATGTAATAGTCCCACAACCATAATTTTATAGAAATTAATTATTATATAAATTATTATATTTTTTTGCACAGATGTGCCACTTTCTCTCAAAGCCACCAATATCTTTGTGAGCTTCTCCTCAGGATCCTTACTCCCAAGATAGTCTCATATAGGTTCAGGGAAATAATAGTTATAGGTAGTTCTAGATGTAGAGGTATTGGACCTTGAGGTACACTTTAGTCCCCATGACCTTAAGTCTTCATAAATCATCCAAAGGAGGCTTGGAAGCCGTACACTCACTATGTATCATGAGCTATATAATGGACTGCATTGCAGCAATATTAAGTTAGTAATTTAAAGATGTATTTTGATAGGGATGTTCTTACCACTGCACTACTAAGGCTTAAATCTCAGGCACTTGCAATGGTGGTTTGAAGCGCTCTGTGAACAAAATGTGATGGTAGCTGTGCTGAGATTTGAGAAAGCATCTCTTTGCTGCTCTATTTTTGGTTGTCAGATGAGTGTGAAAGGTGGTGTCTGGGGATGATCTTGGCTTCCTTGTTGTGGATTTAAGGGAGATGGCCGCTTATTACTCTTAACCTTGTCCGTATTCTGTGTTAATTGGTTTCATTGAAAACAAATGAGCTGATGAGTCAGCAATTAACTATGTGTGTAGTTGTTTTGTGTGGATTGAAACCTATTTAATACACATCACCAGGCTGCTAGTCCCCATTCCGATGTATAAACAAAGTTTATGTTAATAAGGGTCCCCATGGTTCATGCATTCTTGTACAGATCTGTGTGTATGCAAATGCAGTACCCACAAATGACAAGTTATTGAGAAGTCCCCGAAAAACATTTGAGGTGATATATGCATTAAAGAACAAAAGTTGAACTTGCCTGATTTTTTTCAGCCCTGTGGGACCTCTGGAAAGGGGTGTCCCCATAAATGAGGTGCCTGACATGGGTCCCCACATGTGGATAAAGACAGGCATGCGTGTGTGTGTTTGTGTGTGTGTGTGTGTGTGTGTGTGTGTGTGTGATCAGTTCATTATGAAGTGTGTGTGTGTGTGTGTGTGTGTGTGTGTGATCAGTTCATTATGAAGTGTGTGTGTGTGTGTGTGTGTGTGTGTGTGTGTGTGTGTGTGTGTGTGTGGGATCAGTTCATTATGAAGTGTGTGTGTGTCCCATGATGATGTTGTGGATTCCCTGTGGAGAGGCCAGGGGTGTGGCTAGCAGCTTAGCAGGGTCATGTGACCTAACTCATTCTCTCACAGTAAATATGTGTGGTGTGTGTGTGTGTGTGTGTTTGAGGGGAATTAGGGCTCGCTGGCACAGCAGGGAGTCACTCACTCCTCTCTCCCCCCT
>JAPMUY010005114.1:12500-15000 GCA_026901105.3 Galaxias olidus | reverse complement strand
TAGAAGCCTTCAATCCTGTAGAACTTCGTCACGTAGAAGATGTTGAACACATCACATTGGACAGTTGGAATAACGTGAGTGCGCTATCATAGGTGAGTGGTGCTCTGTCTGTCATTGGCCTCCGGCTGGCTTTGAACCGACCCCGCCCAGCTAAAGGGGTGAGGCCCTGGCTGACGTTAAACGCCCCCCAGACACACTGTAGGCCCCTGTCCAAACAGATACTTAGCTCTTCTTCAAACGCAGACACGAGAGGCCATCTTCTCTGTCTCTCCTTTATGCTCCTTGCAGATATGCTTACTTTCCCTGGTTACCTTTGTGATGTCACAAACCATTGACATGGAAACAAATCAAACATTGTGAGTGACACACTGTAGTGGAGTAGTTGTGAAGTCATAGTTGTGAGGTCATAGTTGTGAAGTCATAGTTGTGAGGTCATAGTTCTGAGGTCATAGTTGTGAAGTCATAGTTGTGAGGTCATAGTTCTGAGGTCATAGTTGTGAGGTCATAGATGTGATGTCATAGTTGTGAGGTCTTAGTTGTGAAGTCATAGTTGTGAGGTCTAAGTTGTGAAGTCATAGTTGTGAAGTCACAGTTGTGAAGTCATAGTTGTGAGGTCATAGTGGTGAAGTCATAGTTGTGAAGTCACAGGTGTGAGATCATAGTTATGAGGTCATGGGGTTGTATTGAAAGATTTGTTTTGGAACGTGATCAAAAGACATAAAAAAAAGAAAAGAGAAAATATCTATGCTTAATATTGAGCCATCTAGAAATAGTGCTACCACACCTAATGGCTACATGACATAGTGCTACCACACCTAAAAGCTACATGACATAGTGCTACCAAACCTAAAAGCTACATGACATAGTGCTACCAAACTACATGACATAGTGCTACCAAACCTGACATGACATAGGCTACAAAACATAAAGTGCTACCAAACCTGAAGGCTACATGACATAGTGCTACCAAACCTAAAGGCTACATGACATAGTGCTACCAAACCTGAAGGGACTACACGACATAGTGCTACCAAACCTGAAGGCTACACGACATAGTGCTACCAAACCTGAAGGCTACACGACATAGTGCTACCAAACCTTAAGGCTACACGACATAGTGCTACCAAACCTCAAGGCTACACGACATAGTGCTACCAAACCTAAAGGCTACATGACATAGTGCTACCAAACCTGAAAGGCTACACCAAACTGACATAGTGCTACCAAACCTGAAGGCTACATGACATAGTGCTACCAAACTTGAAGGCTACACGACATAGTCCTTCCAAACCTAAAGGCTACATGACATAGTGCTACCAAACCTGAAGGCTACACGACATAGTGCTTCCAAACCTAAAGGCTACATGACATATTGCTACGAAACTTAAATTCTACATGACATAGTGCTACCAAACCTAAAGGCTACATGACATAGTGCTACCAAACCTAAAGGCTACATGACATAGTGCTACCAAACCTGAAGGCTACATGACAGATTGCTACGAAGGCTACATGAGATGGACAAAATATCTTTTCAACCTCACTTTGTTCAACACTCCCCATTATATATTTTACTTTACATTAAATCAATGTAGAATATCTGCAATAAATATATCATATTTGTATATTTTTGTTGGGTACAGGACAGTATCCGTGTCTTTGTAGCAAAACATTAAAAAGATTATGTTTGATGTGTGGGGGGGTCATTGAAATTGAGAGAACTCGATCTGGAAAGTCCTTAGATTGTAATTGTTAAAGATTGTGTGGGAAGCCTGCTATGTTGTCGTGAAGTGTGTTAGTATGTGTGTGTGTGTGGGGGGGGGGGGGGGGGGGGGGGGGCCGGCCTCTCTCTTTGGAGTAGTGATCTTTAGTGTCTGTGATCGTTGTGATCCGACAGGATGATCCCTGGTGCTCAGTTCCAAATGAACACCAAACTAAGCCCATCTCCAAACAAAACCCCTGGAATTAGCAACCCTGCGCTGTCCCAGCCCTCAACCTACACACCGGAGAGAGGGGGAGCGGTAGGGAGGGACGGAGAGACTGACTAAGAGAGAGACGGAGAGAGAGAGAGAGAGAGGCGCTGTTCTTGTAATTGTGTTGAACAAAACAGCAGAACCAAATATTAATGGAGGCTTTTAAAGAGAAGATTGTGTAACGTCCTGTGTGGGTGTGGACGAAACTCTGAGACAAGAGAGAGGTGGAGATGGAGAGAGAGAGAGAGAGGGTGAAGGAGAGAAAGAGAGATGGAGAAAGAGGGTAAAAGAGGTAGGGAAATAGAGAGAGAGAGAGAGGGTGAAAGAGAGAGAGAGAGGGAGAGAGAGAGGGTGAAAGAGAGATAGAGAGAGAGAGAGAGAGAGAGAGAGAGAGAGACAGAGAGAGAGAGAGAGAGGGTGAGGAGAGGCTGAGTGGCGGTATTCTTGCTCACTGAAAAAAGGCGAGAGAGAGAGAGAGGGTGAAAAAAGATAGACAGAGAGAGAGAGAGAGAAGAATTGGCACTCTC
>JAPMUY010005114.1:0-7500 GCA_026901105.3 Galaxias olidus | reverse complement strand
CTCCCTCACCTTCTCCGTCTCCGCGGTAACCAAAGGGAATAGGTGATTGGCCCCGAGGCTGTGTGTGTGTGTGTGTGTGTGTGTGTGTGTGTCTCTAGTGACTCCTCCAAAAGGCTGCCAGGGAGCAGAAGGAGCTCTGAGTGAGGGAAGGGTTGTCTGTGGCCGAGGCTCTGCTGCTAACCACACGCTAATTGATGATCAATATTTTAAGCAAAGGGATGAAAATAAGCATTAGGAGACGAGAAGGATGGGTAGACAGGGAGGTCTGTCTTCGTTCTTTCTTTCTTTCTACTCCCCCTTTTCTCTCTCTCTGTTCTTCTCTCTTTTAACCTGTTATATATTAGTATCATTTTTACGACAGTTAATATGGATAACTTTAAGTAATCGCGTCCGTGTTTCCTGCTGCTCTTCATGAATTTGAGTGAGTACATACAAGCGGACGACTTAGTTCTTATTATGGGATGTTGGGGCTACACATTGAAGGAATCTGAGGTGAGCTCGGCACTTAGCCTCAGGGATGTCAGTGATGAAGGCCAACATCCTCCGCAGGACCCATCTCAAGGTTCTCTGTAAAACCAAACACCCCCCCCCCCTCATTCAGTCAGGAACCCTTCAACATAATATTTCATATTTCTGTGTTTTAATTATTGCCTGTACTAAAGGTCTCTCTCTGATGTGTATGTTAAGCGAATCAATTAATTTAAAAGTTTTCTGCGAGTCAGCCATTTTCTCGGACCACCAACCCCCACACACACACTCACACACACCCACAAACCCACTACTGCCCACACCACCCACAAACCTACTACCCCCCCCCACCCCCACCCCACCCCACCCACCCACAAACCCTCCGACTCTTAGGTGTCCCCTAATACTAGCCAGGCATGTCTGACCAGCCTGTAGCCAGACCACCAGGCCTGCCTCTGTGTGTGTGTGTGTGTGTGTGTGTGTGTGTGTGTGTGTGTGTGTGTGTGTGTGTGTGTGTGTGTGTGTGTGGCTGTGTGTGTGTGTGTGTGTGTGTGTGTGTGTGTGTGTGTGTGAGAGAGATTCTGTGTGTCTCTGTGTGTGTGTGTGTGTGTGTGTGTGTGTGTGTGTGTGTGTGTGTGTGTGTGTGTGTGTGTGTGTGTGTGTTGAGGGCTTGCGGTCTCTCTTTTCCTTTCTAAGTGGGCGACCCTCTGAACCTCCTTGTGTCGGCACAGCGATTAGCGGTACGGAGTTTGTGTTTCATGTGCAGGGGGTCCCGACCGGCATCACACACACACACACACACACACTTCTTTCTTTTCTCTGTCTTTTCTCATCCTCTCAATGTGCAAGTCCACACACGTGCTGCGTTTCTGTGTGTATGTGTGTGTTCTTGTTTCTCTGTCTCTGATACACACACACACACACACACACACACACACACACACACACGCACATACACACGTTGATGTGGCGCACACAATGGGACCCAACAGGCTTTGAGCAAAAGAACTGAAGCCTATTCTTCAGCATTCATCACTGCAACGCCCTCACACACCCTGACCCTGTAACCCCCTGCACACACACACACACACACACACACACACACACACACACACACACACACACACACACGCACTTCTCCATCTAACACACACTCGCAGTCTCTCTTTCTCTGTTTAACACACTCACACACTAATGTTTTCGCGCTTTATTTTACACACACACACACACACACTCGCCCTTCCTAATTCCTATAGGACGGACGCAGAGGAGTTCAAAGAGCTAGACCTCTGCCGCAGCATGAGATGGCTGGAGAGAGAGAGGGGCGGGAGGGCAGAGGGGAAGGGGGAGGGGTACATGAGGCTGGTCACCTGTAAACATTAAGGACGTGAGACATACACAGAATCAGAGGACACCAAAGTTAACAGTGTTTGAGGTACAAAAATGAGAGAGAGAGAGCGAGAGCGAGAGAGAGAGAGGGAGGAATATCTTTATAGGAAACATAGATTACATTGCACATAGATAATATCTTTATGGAAAACATAGGTTACATTACACATAGATAATATCTTTATAGAAAACATAGGTTACATTGCTCATAGATAATATCTGTATAGAAAACATAGATTACAGTGCATAGATATCTTTATAGAAAACATAGTTGACATTGCGCATAGATAATATCTTTATGGAAAACATAGGTTACATTACACACATAGATAATATCTTTATAGAAAACATAGGTTACATTGCACATAGATAATATCTGTATAGAAAACATAGATTACAGTGCATAGATATCTTTATAGAAAACATAGTTGACATTGCGCATAGATAATATCTTTATGGAAAACATAGGTTACATTACACATAGATAATATCTTTATAGAAAACATAGGTTACATTGCACATAGATAATATCTGTATAGAAAACATAGGTTACATTGCACAGATATCTTTATAGAAAACATAGGTTACATTGCACATAGATAATATCTGTATAGAAAACATAGGTTACACTGCACGTGGATAATATCTTTCTGCTACAGCACTAGAAGCACTTCTCTGAGATGAGTATAAATATGGCATCACAAAGCCTATAGCTGATATTTCCATATCATATTTCCATGGAACAGTAATGTGTGAACTCTGCTTGACCTTTTAGCTTCAGATGCTTTGTGCTCTCTGTGCCCTACAGGGTGCCCCCACCCCGTGTGTGTGTGTGTGTGTGTGTGTGTGTGTGTGTGTGTGTGTGTGTGTTTAATCATGGTCCTTAGGGTAGGCCTCTCTGATCTGGTGGACTGCTGGATGTCTTTGGTCTTCCCACCTGAGCCTCCACATGTCCCAGAGGGCAGTGGGGGCGCCCGTGGAGTCATGGGTAGGCCCAAGGTTCTGGAGGGTGCGTTGGGTTTGTAGAGGCAGGGGGGTCTAGCCTGCCCACCCACCCACACAGGACTAAGCTATGGGGCGAGAGCTTCAAATCATCAACATATAGCTTCATATGCATAACACACAACACACACACACACACACACACACACACACACACACAACACAAACAAATACAGATACACACACACAACACATCCATCCACACATCCACACACACACACACACACACACACACACACATACACACACACACACACACACACACTCCCCCCACAGGATATGACCCCGAGGAAACTTTGTAGTCCAGCCTGTGTGTAACACCAGCAACATCTGAGTTCCTTCTTCTTTCAGATGACCCCAGCGTTTCAACTCTATGACGCGTTTCAACTCCCTCACCTATGACCCCAGCGTTTCAACTCCTCACCTATGACCCCAGCGTTTCAACTCCACACCTATGACCCCAGCGTTTCAACTCCACACCTATGACCCCAGCGTTTCAACTCCTCACCTATGACCCCAGCGTTTCAACTCCACACCTATGACCCCAGCGTTTCAACTCCTCACCTATGACCCCAGCGTTTCAACTGCACACCTATAACCCTCACCTATGACCCCAGCGTTTCAACTCCCCACCCCAGCGTTTTCAACTCCTCACCTATGACCCCAGCGTTTCAACTTCTCACCTATGACCCAAGCGTTTTAACTCCACACCTATGACCCCAACGTTTCATCTGACCCCAACGTTTCAACTCCTCACCTATGACCCCAGCGTTTCAACTCCACACCTATGACCCCAGCGTTTCAACTCCTCACCTATGACCCCAGCGTTTCAACTCCTCACCTATGACCCCAGCGTTTCAACTCCTCACCTATGACCCCAGCGTTTCAACTCCTCACCTATGACCCCAGCGTTTCAACTCCACACCTATGCGGCCATCCAGCAGGCGATCCATCACCCGGGGTCTTGGAACTTGTAGTTTATTTACGTTTTAATAGATCGTTCTTTATTGCACTTGACATAGCGCTTTTCTAGACACCCAAAGCGTTCAGCGGAGAGTCAGAGTAAAGTCGCCAAGCACGCACCTGAAGCACAACAGACAGCGGTCTCCTCCTCTTCCTCAGCCACTTCCTGCTTTCTGAATAATGCTTAAAGGATATCTTACTCCACTTTATGTTTCTTCATATTTTTGGATTGACATTAGCCTCTGCTTTTAGTTGAAAAAGGCTAGCACAATGGCGATAAGTTTGGGGTAGTTTAATACGCTGTACGGTACTAGCCCTGCCTGAATCAGTGTCTTTGAGGAGGTGCTAACTAACAGCACAGGAGTTGTAGTGTTGATTTTTATTAGATTTTTTTTTAAACTTCTGATCTTCCACCAACATGCCTCCCAGACTCTCTTTTAATCTGTTTAATCTCACTAGATAACTGTATTATTACATAAGTTCTGTTATATTTATTGAGAACTAACTGTGATATATATATATGTTACTGTTAACTGTATTTGTTACTGTTATAGTGTGTTTTATTTTATTTATAGTGTTATAAGGCTTTGGTTTGACTGTCGTGTTCTGTGTGCTCTGCCACCTAGTGGCCGTTTGGAGCGTTGACCTCAGACAGGCTCATCTCCCTGAGAACGGCCTGTTTAAACTGACGGGATGTCTGTCCAATGGGAAGGCTCCGTGTGTCACATCCTGTTTGAAAGTGGGCGGTACTTTCCTCTGTCTTACATTAGGACTCACTGAGATTGACAGCTGACTACGGTGGCACGTACCAGATTGAGATGCATGCTACGTTATTCTCTCACATGGAGTCAAGCGGTACACGTTACACGTCTAAAACACATGTCACACACACACGCACCTGCATGATACTGCAGTCAAACGGTAGTTTACACATGGAAAACACATGTCTCACACACACACACACACGCACACGAGCGTGCCTGTTACATTAATACTCGCACATGTAAAGTAGTGTGTGTGAGTGTGTGTGTGTGTGTGTGTGTGTGTGTGTGTGTGTGTGTGTGTGTGTGTGTGTTGTGTGGCAGACTGTGAGCTGGTTTGTGGGATCTCTAACCTGATCAACTCTATAATGGGATAATAACCTCTCTCACGTTAAAGATCTACCTTTACCTTCTCTCTCTGTCTCTCTCTCTCTCTCTCTGTCTCTCTCTCTCTTTCTCTCTCTCTCTGTCTCTCTTTCTCTCTCTCTCTCTCTCTCTCTCTGTCTCTCTATGTCTCTCTGTCTCTCTCTCTCTCTATCACTCTCTGTCTCTCTCTCTGTCTCTCTCTGTCTCTTTCTCTCTCTGTCTCTCTTTGTCTCTCTGTCTCTCTCTTTCTCTCTCTCTCTGTCTCTCTCTGTCTCTCTCTCTCTATCACTCTTTGTCTCTCTCTCTGTCTCATCTCACTCTCTGTCTCTCTGTCTCTCTCTCTTTCTCTCTCTCTGTCTCTCTGTCTCTCTCTCTCTCTCTCTCTCCCTTCTCTCTCTGTCTCTCTTTGTCTCTCTGTCTCTCTATCTTTCTCTCCCTCCTTCCCGGTCCTCTGTTCTTTTTGCTCTCTTTACCTCCAGTCCTCTATCTCCGTCTTTTCATCTTTCCCTTTCTCTCTGTTTTAATCTCTTTACCGGTCGGTTAATTCTCTCTCTCTCTCCATCTCTGTATCTTTCCTTCCTCTCTCTCTCTCTCTCTCTCTCTCTCTCTTTCTCTCTGTCCCTCCCTCTTGTTTTGCGTTCATATCTCACCGAAGCTCTGTAACTGCTGGTCGTCGTGGGAACACACGTTGTAGCGGTTTGTTCCACCAATCCCTGCTCCCCGCCGGTCGACACGGCGACGCTCCGCCCAATGAATAGCTTCCCTGCTCGCCGTAGCGACCGACCCCATGCCTCGACCCCCGCTCCTGCTACATGCGCTCCGCTAGCTTTATTGAATCCGAATTGCCCCCACCCACCCCGCAGGCTGCCCCGGGGGCCCCCGTACAACGCATCCATCTCTCCCCACTGGTAATGGAGCATCTCCTATTCCTCCTGATAGAGGACTTATTCAATTAGCCCTGTAAAGAGAGGGAGGGAGGAGAGAGAGAGAGAGAGCGAGAGAGAGCGAGAGAGAGAGAGAGAGAGAGAGAGAGAGAGAGAGAGAGAGAGAGAGAGAGAGAGAGAGGGGCAACTGGCTACTAAAAGAGGGATAAACAGTTTGAATTGTGGTTTGACTTCAGGCCAGGGTGACGGAGGGAGGGAGAGAGGGAGGGAGGGAGAGAGAGAGGGAGGGAGGGAGGGCAAACAAAGTAGGAAAGCAGTACACTAACGACTTTTGATGTGTGATTATGTCTCAGTCACTTTCACTGAGCTCTCTCTTTCTTTCACATTCACGTTTACATTCTTTCACAAACACACACACTCACACACACACGCACACACACACACACACACACACACACACCCTCTACCCTCACAGGTAGTTAGTTGCTGCTCATTCAACCATGTAGAATGGTTGTAAGGGAATCACTTGAACAGCAGTGTTCCTCTCTCACACACGCACACACTCAACCTTCTGTTTCAACCATGCATAACAGCAGTGTTTCTCTAACACCCAGACACACTCAATTACACACACACACACACACACACACACACACACACAGATCCTTCCGTCTTAACCAGGCGTAACAGCAGTGTGACAGGCTCGTTGTCTGCCAATTAGCTGAATAAAAGCTACACACACACACACACACACACACACACACTAAGAGAGAGAGAGAGCAGAGTGCAACCTATGGCCTGCTCTCTCTATCTCTCTGTCTCTCTCTATCTCTCTCCTCTCTCTCTCTCTCTCTCTATCTCTCTATCTCTCTCTATCTCTATCTCCCTCTCTATCTCTCTCTCTCTCTATCTCTCTCTCTCTGTCTCTCTCTTGCTCTTTCTCGCTCTCTCTTTATCACTCTTTCTCTCTCTCTCTTTCTCCCTCTCTCTCTCTCTCTCTATCTCTCTCTCTCTGTCTCTCTCTCTCTTTATCACTCTTTCTCTCTCTGTCTCCTTGTTTTCTCTCTCTCTCTCTCTCTCTCTCTCTCTCTCTCTCTCTCTCTCGCTCTCTATCTCTCTTTCTCTCTCTCTCTCTCTTCTCTCTCTCTCTCTCTCTCTCTCTCTCTCTGATTCTATCTCTTTGTCTTGGAAAGTTTAAACTCATTATGGGTAATAATATTGGAGACTCAATTTTGCGTCTCTCACTCTTCCACTAGTTGACGTGGCAACCGAAGTCCAAATGAGTCCGGTGAGATTGGGGGGGGGGGGTTGCCGTGGTAATAATGGAGGATGCGGCGCAGCTGAAAGATAATTCATTTACAGGCTGTATATTGATAGTGCTGCCATCCGGGCCTTTTGGGTTTTTTAATCTGCGTTAGCGTTTAGATTGGGGGGGGGGGGGGGGCAGGTTCAACACACAGAGACACCAAACCTGTTCATCACCCAGTCAAAACCTTTACTACTCCACACGGGTGTGTGTGTGTGTGTGTGTGTTTGTGCGTGCGTGCGTGCGTGCGTGCGTGTGCGTGTGTGTGTGTGTGTGTCGACTGAAATTATGGGTTCAACGTATTATTTGTAGTGTGTGTGTGTGTGTGTTACATGCTTGGTATGTTCTTTGTATGTTAAGC
>JAPMUY010005110.1:0-35000 GCA_026901105.3 Galaxias olidus | reverse complement strand
GAAAGCAATGCATTTTCTGTTGTACTTGCAAAAGTGTATGTATCTAATTGATTCTGCAGGAATGTTTTTCATTCTCTGTATTTTGTTATATAGACGTCATAAAGTCAGTCCAGAACAAGCAAACTCACTTACCTGATATCAGTTCTAATAGGACTATCCATCCTGGAAACTTGCACACAAACGTTTTGGCTTCTCACAGTAATGCTGAAGTTGAAAATACAGAAATAATGTTCTAAAGTTTGTACAACAGAGGACTCTAATACCTTGTGAGGTTTTTCATTCAATATGACCGTCAACGCAGAGACTGTCGTCTGAGATGGATCTAGTCAACTGTCACATTTCGACTCCCTTCACGGAATTTATAGGCTCGATTCCCTTTCAGAGGCTGCAGCTGAGAGGGGCTCTCTCTGTTTTCAAGCATCTCCTTGCTCTGCGTGGGCGGCGATTGTGTGACATTTGCCATGCAGCATTGTGCTTTTACAGGAAGTAGCCATAAAAGGCTTTGGCGCTGTCCTCGACATCACCCACCATATGAATATTTCTGAAAATAGAATTCTGTTTGATAATCCACAGCAACTGAAGTTTAGAGAACATAGATAACAATAAATAATCAGGAAATTGTACAACTTTGTCCTGAAAAATTCCAGGTTTGGAAACATATGACATACTTTTACAGAACCTGACACTACACTATATATAGGGATTCGTGTTGGTGTGGAAATATTGGAGTGGAAGAACCTAACATTTTATGTCAAATCATTAATAGTTACAGCAATGCCTCTGCATTCAATGCATGTAAACACATATTTAATTAAACTGAAAGAATAAGGTGAAAGGAGACAGTTGGTTATAATCTATGATCTATGTTGTTAGAATCCAAACCCCCTTCCCCAACATACATGACAGTTTCACTTTTATTGTACTGGCGATATATAATAGAACAAATATACACATATGCCTCACACATATCTAACAAGATAACCCAGTCCCATAGTAACTGCTGTTCCATCAGAGAACATCCCTGTTGATGAGTAATAAGTTTAATGCCACAGACAGTATAGTAGATCACTTTACTTTAGTGGGCCTTTGAAATGAAAAGGTTACGTTGTAAGGATGTTGTAGAACTGAGTAGCAAACAGATTCTTCTTTTATCAGTTCAAATGGTGCCATCTACTGGCAACCATCTGAAATGACGGCAGCCACTGTTCCTGACTTTCTCTTGCTACAGTCAAACACCATGCTGGGATTTTAATGCATGGCTTTGTTTGAATGGCCTTAAACCAGCTACTATGAGTGTATTTCATTGGAAAGAAAAGCTCTTATTGCCCGAGGCCCTTCCAATCATGCTTTCAGAGGCAGTGTACCATTGTACCGGTACAGTAGTATTTTAGTATGGGTAGTATTTTGAAGATAACGGAGTCGGGTAAGATCTACTGCCCATATCGCAAGTCAGTGGGGGCAATTGAAGTAGCTCTCTTCACAAGATTAAGATAAGATAAAACTGCACTGATTCTGTGAAACATTACAGGGGTTACGACAACCCTTAAACAATACTATGGTACATGAGAAAAAAAATCTTCTGTTTTTCTTCCTGATTAGACAAAACACAGAGGTATTATACAAGTGGAATACCTTCAATACCTTTGTAAGGCTTTTTGTCTACATAAACCAATAGAAGTTATTTTCTTAGTTAACTCATGAACACAGACAGCTTGTTGAGTCCTAGATCAGAACTGGCCATACTCAAACTTCCAATAAAGATTTGAAGGCAGGCTAAATTCAAGAAATCAGACTCTTTGTGCATATACAATACATTGGGCCTACTGTAAACATTCCATGGTGAAAACAAAAAATGTTAGCATATTGGCCACAGTGACCAAGTTGACACATAATCTTTAAAGCAACTTAGCAACTTCAGTCCTACATTCTGAAAAGTTACATTCCTGGGTTGGCTTCAAACTGAATCAAAACCATAGAACTTAAACACATTTTTAACAAAGCTTGAACTAACTTCTCAAACTGTGTGAATAAATATTTTCTGCATGTCAGTAAAATAGTATTAGAATGTGTTTCATTAGGTTCTGCACATGTTCCCATTCAGCTAACCTTACTGAGTTTACTATAGTTATAGTAGGGTTCTGTAATATAATAATACAGTGATAGTATAGTTATATATAAGATGTTTGTTGTGCTGTCTGCTGTAACCTAACATGCACGTGCACGTGCACGTGTCATTTGTACGGTTCCAGCTGTGAGGAAAGGACAGGAATTACAGACTCTGCATCCTCTCCTCGTGGAACAGTTGATAGTAATTACAGCTACGGGGCTGCATTGGACTTCCATAATAACTGGGTTTAGCTAAACACACTGGCTTATCTGCAGATCACAAACGGCAAACTGCAAGCTGACAGAACGCCGCCGTTCTGAACGTGCTTAGCTGGCAAATCTCAGACTCAGAATACTGTCCTTGACAACGCGCGAGCAGATTTGCCATAGGACAAATGTATAAAGAATATTCATGTAAAAAACATAATTTCTAGAGACTATCTGTTTATTTAGACTTAGTGGCTGGAGTTGCCAATCTCACAAATAAATATAGTGACCTTCCTGACAGTGAGAGAAGAAAATTAATTACTATTTAATAAATACTCCACCATTATCTCTTTCTGAACAACTCCATAATCCATCTCAGTTTCAATTTAAAAAACTAAGAACCGGAAGAACTGAAGACTGTGTGTAAACACGTCTTTGACATGATGATTAAGGAGCCACGGTAATATTTTACTTGAGAAGGTGACAAAGGATTGATGGCAGAAGTGTTCTGTACTTTTGTTTTCTTTCCTTGAGGGCAATCATGTTAACCCATGACAAGTCGCACCTTTGGACAAACATGGTTCATTTTTTTGGTTCAATGTTCATTTGAAAGGCAAATGTTGGTTTCTGTAGAGACAGACAAAAAGGTAGTTGGAGCAGACTAGAAGAAAGAACAGTTCTTTTATGGAGCCTAAATGGAATGTGACTGAGCATGTACTCCACAGAAGCTTAATTACCGTGGATTGACTGGTATGTGGCCCCCCATCACAGGGAATCTCTGTGGATATGAGAAGAGGACAGACCAGAGAACTCAGGAATCAAGATGAAAACTGATATTTACCTTTCTAGGACTACAACTCATATGAGATGGTACTCAAAAAAGAAATTCCTCACAAGAGGACTTCAATGTTTCTGTCAAATTACAAGTAAAAAATATAAATTGCTGTAATTTATTTCAGGATCATGTTCACTACAAATAAAGCTATAACATTTACTTTTGTTTGGTGTTTTCTTTTTTTTACTATTAGCTCGTCATATACAATAACTTTTTCTGGTTTAATGTTAGCCCTAATGTATATTTATATATTTTTAGGCAAACCTTTGACTGCCATGTTGGACGCTGTTGTCAATATGCAATAGAACAGACTGTACATTTCTTAAAGCATTTTTTGAAATCAGGGAAAATAAGCTTGAAAAGGGCTTTGGCTCCAAAATAGTGGCGTAGTTTTAAGTAATAATATTTTACGTCAAGTCAAACGAGTTTGGAAACCACAACAAACAGTAGTAGCCAACCATGACCATCATAAACAGGTTTGCAATTTGCCTTTACTCTTCTACTTAAAATGTCTATTTTCTGGAAGTATTACATGCCTTTTCTTTCACTGTTTTCTAAATGTGTACCATTCAAACACTTTTAAAAAGGGGGGTTAAAATGTTGTTTGTTTTTTACCTGTAACAAAATGAACATGGTGTGTTGTGGAGTCATTGTATATTCTTGAAGGTGTCATGAGGTTTCTCCAAGGAGTATATAGCATGGCCCAAGTTTACATTAAAAGCTGATGGGAGCTTTTATACAAGGCGCTTAGCGGGAAATAAGTCCTGGGAGGGGCCAAATGTAAATTGAAGAAGTTATATTTACAGTAACCATGAGGAGCCAGTCATTTTCGCTTGGATTAGGCCTACTGTACGTGATACTTATTTTCACACTTTGTGTAAGGCCATGTGGAACTGGGGTTATATTCATATATTTACTTGTGTTAGGCTACTCCTAACGTATAATAGGATAACCATTAATCGATTGGCGCACTTCTAAGATAGACGTAAATCGTATTAGATGCTGTTTATCACACCTCCCCCCGTGGTCCACACAGTTAACTACAGTAGTCCACCATCTGGCACGCAACTACATTAAGTCCAAACGTCCGTCTTAGTTTAAGGAGCAGCTAACCTAATATTCCTTCTAACCTTTAAACAAAAGCCAGTTGTTAAAATCTGTAACGGTCTTTAACGGTAATGATTATTTTAATACGAATCATTTCAGGTTGCTAAAAAAACAACTAAATAATATCTAGGCTACATTAACTTTATTACAATGAACACCATTGAAACTAAAAATAAATTAGCAGGTATGTCCTTTTCAGAGAAAATATCGAGAAATCTAGGACCGACCAGGCCAACTACACTGCGTTCGGACATTTTGGCGCAACGAACAGAATGAAAATGAGTTCAATCTATTTTGAATTTTGTGTCGAATGCTAAAGTTGAAAGGACGTATTGCGTTGCGTTACGCCATTGGCTTGCCGTGGTCACGTTACAGGCAGATATTTGAAAGCGGCCATATTACTAAACCAACCCCTCTTTCATTCGGTGGAGACAAAGTAAGGTATTGCCCGGGCCTACTTGCATGAGCTTTGCGCCATTCTATCATTATTAATCTTTTTTCAGTGTTCATTTGGGACAGTTTGACGTTAAATTGTCGCGCGCTTCTAAGAGCGCAAAATTTGTATACGTTATCCAATTGTACCAGGGTTAGTTGAAGAGTGATACCTGCATATTACGGCTACAACATTTGGCGCATGTCGTCTTGTATTTTTGCAAGCCAATTCTAAAACAATGTAAATTGCAATGTCTGCATTTTTTGACCCGAAGTTTAATTTGTAATTTTTCTTTTTATTCCTAATTTTGATTAGTAATTCTGCTGTACCATGGCGACCGCAACTTCAACTCCGGCCGGTCAGAGAATAGGCACTCGCTCTTCTGCCGGCGGCACGCCACTGAGCCCCACGAGGATATCCAGGTTGCAAGAGAAAGAAGAGCTGAGCCATTTGAACGACCGTCTCGCTGTCTACATCGATAAAGTCCGAAGTCTCGAGTCTGAAAACAGCGTGCTTCACCTTCAGATTTCCGAAAAGGAAGAAGTTAGAACCCGGGAACTTACTGGGTTGAAAGCACTGTATGAAACGGAGCTCGCAGACACCAGGAGGTCTCTTGACGACACAGCCAAAGAACGCGCGAGGCTGCAGATTGAATTAGGAAAAATCAAAGCCGAGCATGAGCAGCTAC
Source organism: Galaxias olidus (assembly GCA_026901105.3). Taxonomy (NCBI): domain Eukaryota; kingdom Metazoa; phylum Chordata; class Actinopteri; order Galaxiiformes; family Galaxiidae; genus Galaxias; species Galaxias olidus. The sequence continues at coordinate 29,624 of JAPMUY010005110.1, read as the reverse complement.
AACACAAGTGAGTAAAATCAATACCTTAAGCATGTGAACATTTTCCCTAAGAACTCTTGTTTACAAACTTGCAACATTTTGTCTCAAATCAAGGAGCATAGCAACAAAAGTTGCTATTTCAACAGAGCTCAAGCTTCCGATATTGTTACATTGTTGCACTCAAGTGCACGAGTCTCCCACAAAGTTGTGGCGCAAACATTGCCTGTGTTTACTTGATCTGAAACCAGAAACCAAGCCTTAATTAACACATTTGGACTAGCCAAAGTTATTAGTGGTTTCTTACAATATTTATTCTAAATTTGGTTCTTTAAATGTATTAATGGAGCGAAACGTTGATGTTTTGGCCGAAAGTGACTTTTCCAAGTGCCACACCTATTTGATAGTGGCCCGGGTATGGGGGAGGGGCTAGCCTGTTCCTGACCGTTTGAATTGGATTTGTATTCTCATTGTGTAAACATACCTTAAGAAATTTGGTGTCACTTTTTAGTCTTGCTTTTTTGTTTCTTTTCACACTTTTTGGGACAATTTGAAACAAACTACTATTATATGATCATGATTAATATGCATTAAAAAAAATGCACATACATTATGAACCTAAACTAGAGTTGTAATGCAATATGTGGTCTAACTATGAAGTTCCCTCAAGTAAAAGGGATGTCTTACTGTGTGTTGGTTCACTATACTTTTCCCTCAACTTCTTGCCCAAGAAATTAGTAAGGCCTCAAACATTCAGGGAATCCAGCCCCTTACGCTTCGCCCCGCGGCTATTTCAGTCTGAGTATTACTCAGAATGTCTTGGAATTACAGATCCTCTTCCTTATTACTGTCAGAGGAAACGTGTCAATCAGACGGGGCATAGATTACTGATGCCATGAATCATCTACCTCTGTTAGTGCGTGGCTGTGTCCTGTGTGTGCAGTCACTGAGAGCTGCTTTGTGTTTGTGAATGAGTTTTCTGTGCTTCCGCTCCCAAGTTATTGTGGCTATTCATGTGACTTTCAATTGAGTTAAAGCCTTGTTATATAGCAGTGGAATTCAATATGCTCAATATTTTCAGCCCATCCAAATGGGTCACTAAGTTGATTAGTAAAATGAATTCAAACTGAGTGATTTAGTGCAAGCAGTCTCTGAAAGGTATCTAGTTTCAGTTGAATGCATTTTTCTAAACTCGGTTATTTGCCAGTGGTCTGTATTTTTGCTTATGTGACTGGATCAGTCTTTGGTTGTATTGTTACACTCCAGGACCAGATGGGATATTTTAATATTTGGGATATTTTAATGTTTGGATCTGATAGGCTTCTGTATTTCCGCTAAACGATGCACCTGCAGTGGTTAGGTCAGGTCTGGGGACGTTAAACTCCTTCTCAGTTCATTTGAATATATCAAGTTGTATTTTATGGATCTGAAAAACAGGAACGTTGTGAGAAGGAGGTGAGCGATAGAAGCTGTGAGGAGTGAGCCTGGTGTTTAAACCCAGTCCAAACACTCCCAGGTGTTTCTATTAAGTGTTTCCTACCTCCCAAATGGGAAGATCAAAACAAACCATTCTTTTACGTTTCCTGAACTGGGAAGGGTCTTTCAGTTACAGTGAGGAAAATGTATAGGAGGGTTGAGTCACGTCTAGCTTTTCCCTGTCTGTGTCTGTGTCTGTGTCTGTGTCTGTGTCTGTGTCTGTGTCTGTGTGTGTGTGTGTGTGTGTGTGTGTGTGTGTAAAAAGTTTATTAGAGTCCCTTGCCTGCTGATCATGGGGTGGGCACCTCTGGCTTTCTGTAATTGACTGAGCTGTTGCTGTAGAGGGTTTGTGAAAGTGAAGGCAGTGTCATACAGCTTTTGTTTGTTATTCACGTATGTATTTTGGTTGGCCTTTGGAGGAGGTGCAGATTTAGGTAAGAATAAGATGGTATTAGGACGGGATAGTGTTTTTGCTTTGAAGGTTTAAGATGATTTGAGCTAATGGTATGTAGGTTCTCATCTATTTCTATGACATTGACAGTATAAGCAAGCAGGCATGTACGTAGTCTGCATTGCACATGTTAACCGTTCTATAAGTGAACGTCAACGACAGGAGACATACAGCATACCACAGTAAAGCTAATGCCAACACAAACACACTCCATGCCTTGTTGTTTCTGCTGAAAACATCTGGCTGAGGTTCACCATGTGCTTTTGATCTAGTGGCTTTACACAGCTCTGCATATATTTACCCCAGAGGAATGGCCCCTCTCAGTACTCAGTAGGCTGGGCTCTGCCAAGGAATTCCCTGCTTTCATTTAATTTAAGGGAGGTTTCCGTATTCTTGCAGTTGCATTAAATTTCTTGGATCCTAAGTTATGGAAAATATTTGGGATACATATCTCAAACATGGCTTAGTTTGAGCAGCTATGCTACTCTGTCTCTCTAGATTGGATCGTGTGCATTTCACCACTACTCTGAGATGGGTGTCCCTAACACGTGCAGGAAGCGTGCAGTGCAAGCGTGTGTGATTGACTGCAGCATGCAGGCAGACCATCCACCTGTTAGGAGATCAGGGGAAACAGATGCCCTTTATTTTGGAGGGCTGCCATGCCACAGCACAACCTCACTGACCCAAACCCTTTCTCACCAGTCGCCCCCCTCAGAGTCTATAACCTACAGCACAACCTCACTGACCCAAACCCTTTCTCACCAGTCGACCTCCTCAGAGTCTATAACCTACAGCACAACCTCACTGACCCAAACCCTTTCTCACCAGTCGCCCCCCTCAGAGTCTATAACCTACAGCACAATCACAATGACCCCCCCCCCCCCCCCCCCCCCCCCCCCCCCCCCCCCCCCCCCCCCCCCCCCCCCCCCCCCCCCCCCATAAGTCTCCCGTGAGGTCCCCCTCCCCCACGTTTTGCCACTCTGTGTATTTTTACATTGATTGCAGAAAATAGACACAAGCTTCTTTGTGGCGCCCATGCGTTCTTAGACTAAGTTAGTAGACTGGAGCGAGCAGGCTGCCTGTATAGAAAGCAGTGACTGGATATTAAGTCTAGTAGGACACTTGTTTCTCATAAGGATTTAGCACTAGAAACCTGTCTAATGCTTAACATTTAGATTTAGAGTTTATGTACCACTGTTAGACCGGCTGCTTTCTTGCTGCTATTTGACTTGTAGGTTTAGTTGGCTGTCTGGCGACAGAGTAACAGTTGGTCAAAGAAGGTGCAGATTGTGGGCTGTGCAAGACCACTTGAGGGGAAACGTCTCTCTGTCCCCCTGCAGAGTGACAGGACAGCTGGTGTGTGTGTGTGTGTGTGTGTTCGTGTGTGTGTGTGTGTGTGTGTCCGTATGCGCGTGTGTGTGCCGCTACGTTTGAGCCAGCTGTTGAGCTAGCTGCCTCGTCTCTTTGCCCACTTGGCCTAATGGCTGCATCTGTTCTTGCATCGGCCATGAAGGCACCTTTTGTTGGCTGTAGTTGCAGCGTGGTGCTTTCTGTTCCAAGTTGGTCACATTTTCCCTCGTTAGTGTGGATGGTCACCACTGTGCTAGGAAAACACTTCTGTTGACTGCAGTGATGTGAGATTAGTTTTGAATGACGGACAGGTAGTGGAAAACGCTACGTCTCCGGTGTAAATACTACACCTGGCACTTATTCTGCCTGTAAATGTGACTGTGTTGCATAGCTAATGCATTGTAGTCTGTAACAATAATAATATGTAGGCCTATAGACAATGTATCCATAAAACACTTTTTGCAGTGATCCATCAAATTACATGTAATCACATAATGTTTTAATGTAGATTTTTTGTTGTTCTAATGTTCTATGAATTCCTCTTGGCTCCCTTGTAAAAAAAGATATTTATCTTAATGGGACTCGCCTGGTTAAATTATACAAAAAATAATACTATATAGCAAAGTATCTGTGATAGGCCCCTAATAAATCGGTTGGGCTGTAGTATGTTTTACCCTCCATGTAAAATGGTTGGTGCTTCTGACAGAATGGAATTCCTCGGTGAGATTAAAGCTCACGAGATTAACACCTTTTTCTGTCCTCCTGTTTTTCTCTCAACGGTGTGTGGAATACCAGACATACTGGGGACATTCCACACATAGCAGGCGCTACCTAGACATGGCCCCTGGAAGCCCATACCTCAGCCCTCGAGGCAAAGCAGGAGGAAATCACTAGTTTGGCCGGTAGAAGGAGGCCCTCCCTACGTACAACCTAACTTCAAACCCCTTTCATAAGACCATCAGCTAAACCCAACGACGCAGAGAATGTTTACAATGTGAGGAAACGGCTTTACTCTGGTGTGGTACCACAGTACTGTAAACAGGCTTCACACTGTCTCTGTAGTGTTAAGGGGTTTGAGCATGGAGACCTTCTTGGTGATCAGGCTTAACACTGTCTCTGTAGTGTTAAGGGTTTTGAGCATGGAGACCTTCCTGGTAAACAGGCTTAACACTGTCTCTGTAGTGTTAGGGGGTTTGAGCATGCAGACCTTCCTGGTAATTAATCTGTTTGAGCTCGCTCCATGTGATGGGAACCACCGCCCTGTTTGTGTGACCTCTTAGTCATGCATGCATGCAGGCATGTCTGCCCAGCTCTCGTAACATACTACGGGGACATGCATGTGTGTTTGCACAAGCTTAGACAGCCACTAGACATAGGGGGGCATGTGGAGGTTAGGGCCTGATTATAGGCATGGTCTGACCAGCCACACACACACACACGTACGCATGCACACACATACACAAGAATGTCACATACAGCTCCATTACAAACACACACACACACACACACACACCCCATGTGCTTCAGGTCTAGTCCCAGCAAGTCCTTTGTGTCTTTTGTACTCAGAGATCCATGTTTGTTTAAAGCTATGTGTAGTGAGCTGCTATGCATTCTTTCTTTAGTAGAACCACGCCTCAACCTGAGCTGACGGTCCTATGAATGAATATACTGTCCACTATAGCAGGAGGAGGAGGAGGAGTGAACAGCAGAACAGGGAACACCCCACACTGATACAAACCACATGCTTCTCCTGCCTGCCATTCACCAGCAGGTCTACATAGAGAGGGACATCCCTTCACTAACCCAGTATAGACTTCACTAGCAGGTCTACATAGAGAGAGACATCCCTTCACTAACCCAGTATAGACTTCACTGCAGGTCTACATAGAGAGAGGCCCTGCCCTGCACTAACCCAGTAGACTTTACCAGCATGTCTGCACTAACCCAGTAGACTTTACCAGCATGTCTGCACTAACCCAGTAGACTTTACCAGCATGTCTGCACTAACCCAGTAGACTTCACCAGCATGTCTGCACTAACCCAGTAGACTTCACCAGCATGTCTGCACTAACCCAGTATAGACTTTACTAGCAAGTATACATAGAGAGTCAGGCCCTGCCCTAACCCGGTATAGACTTCACTAGCAAGTATACATAGAGTCAGGCCCTGCCCTGCACTAACCCAGTATAGACTTCACCAGCAGGTCTGCATAGAGAGACAGGCCCTGCACTAACCCAGTAGACTGAAACCTCATATCCGCTTTCCTCTGCTCTGCCACAGACACGCACATCTGGACGGTTGAGCTCAGAGGAACTACAGATTCATTGTGTTCTCTGACTTTCATCTTTACTGAGAGGGAAACTGCTGGTCTAAAATATGACAGGGATTTTTTGTTTTCAAATTATGGAATTCAATTTAATGTAGTCTACTTTTTAAAATGTGAATTTCATAGCCTTTCTCCTTGTTGAGGTTAGCGGAGAAAAAAAAAGGATTTTGGAATTGGATGTTTGCTTAAGGGGCGTTTGTGCTGAAATTTCAAGGAATTTTGATGGTCAGGAAATCAGTGTCTCTCAGTGAATAGCCAGCGCCACCCCATTCACACACGCTCACAGACAACATTCCACTCTGGTCAAGTTTATTTCTTATCAGTTCATTTGCATAAATCCCTCCATATCTGTGGTATAAGTGGTTTGTAAAGCAGGCGTGTGCTCCTCCTGTCAGTCTTATTGATGAGCAGCTGTGAGTGCCTGCCCTCTGTCTGCCAGAGCGGGCTCTGCGTTGGGGTGGTAGTGGTGGTGATGGTTGCCTCATCCTCTCTGATCTAATCTACCTGGCGACTGGCTCCACTGGTTATGCAATCAGCTCCTGATTGGTCCTATCATATCACCCAGCCTGTGTCACAGCCTTTCTGGGTGTGTTCAAAGCTGGGATGTTGTAATAATATCCCTGTTCTTACCCCACCCATGTGTCCGTCACAGAGCTGATCCGAAGGCAGCCCTGTTCTCTCTCTCTCTCTCGTGTGCGTGCGTGCGTGCGTACGTGCGTGCGTGCATGCGTGCGTGCGTGTGTGTGTGTATGTATGTGTCCCGTCACAGAGCTGATCTTAAGGCATTCAATGTGGGCCCACTCTAATCCTACACTGGCTTGTTTCAACTTGATTCAAAATGCTGATGTTGATGATTTCAGATGATCTAGGGTTAGTTACTCGTCCCTTCAGTTCAGTCCAAATGGCAACTAGCTTTAAATAATGTAACCCCCCCCCCCCCCGGACACCTTATCTCCACCACTCACTTCTCATTGAGGTCTCTACCAACCCCCCCCCCCCCCGGACACCTTATCTCCACCATCATACCGTCTGGACCTTCATACTTAGACACACACACACCCCCCCAGCTGTGCCATGTTGTGACGAGTACTCTCTCTCTGTGTGCCTGTGTCTGTGTCTGTGTGTCTGTGTCTGTGTGTGTCCAGCTATGCTAAGAAGGAGAGCGATGCAGCCGGATCTCAGGCCAGGCTGAAGGACGCTGAGGCCCAGCTGAACTCCAAGGAGGCCCTGCTGGCCACCTCCTTGTCCGAGAAGAGAGTCCTGGAGGCCAGCCTGGCAGACCTGCAGGGCCAGCTCCATGAGGTGGGTCACACCGCTTACTACCAGCCTTTCTGCTGCTGTCTCTCTCTCTCTCTCTCCTGCCCACCTTTCCTGTTCACACACTGCCCTGTCTAATGAGGCAAAAACCTGGAAATTTGACATTTCTGTGATGCTAATATTCCCTGCTTTATCTGGTTAGATATTGTCAGTAAGCCTAAACCACCAGTAGAGGGCAGTGTAGGCATTTAATAGTTAATAAGCAGTGGCTCTATTTAATATGGATTCTAAAATCATGTATATCATGTAGTCAGTCATGTGTTTGTTTGATATGGCTTTGGCCCTGCTTTAATAGTTATATAGATGAACTAAAATAGATTTAGACAGACAGCCTTGGATGTCGCTCTGGTTCTGCTATTAATAGTTATTTGTCCTCTGACACAGCTAAAAGTGTATATATAGACAGATAACCTTGTAGATTTGAACTTGGTCTAGTTGTATGCTGGTCTAACCCAGTTACACGAGTAATCTATATATTTTATTTTTATAATAATTTGAATATATATTGGCCCTGTGTGTAGTTGGATCCAGCTCTGACCCAGGTATAAATAGATAAGCTAGTTGATTAACTCATGTCTCTTTGTTCTGTGTGGTTGGAGGTGTCTCTGAGCCAGATAGATACAGAGATAAACTGATTAACATGTAAAGTGTGTTTTGTCCTGTATCCAGTTGGAGGTGGCCCTGACATGGATATAGATAGATACATTAACGTATGTGTATGTGTTCTGTGTGTAGTTGGAGCAAGCTCTCACTCAGATACATTAACTAATGTGTATGTGTTCTGTGTGTAGTTTGAGGCAGCTCTCACTCAGATACATTAACGTATGTGTATGTGTTCTCTGTGTAGTTGGAGGTGGCTCTGACTCAGGCTAAGAAGCAGCTGGGAGATGAGACTCTGCTCCGTGTGGACCTGGAGAACCGCTGCCAGAGCCTCTCAGAGGAACTCGAGTTCCGCAAGAACATGTTTGAGGAGGTGAGGAGAACACACCAGCATACCAACACAACAACAACAACACAACCCCATGTAGAACGTTTCCACCCACCTGGTGTTCCCCCCATGTAGAACGTTTCCACCCACCTGGTGTTCCCCCCATGTAGAACGTTTCCACCCACCTGGTGTTCCCCCCATGTAGAACGTTTCCACCCACCTGGTGTTCCCCCCATGTAGAACGTTCCCACCCACCTGGTGTTCCCCCCATGTAGAACGTTCCCACCCACCTGGTGTTCCCCCCATGTAGAACACAGATATTATAGGAACTCTAGCACCAACATATTTTAAATTCGACCAAACAAACTGAACGGGACGTGTGCGCGTCCTACAGGAGGTAAAGGACACGCGGAGGAGACACGAGACGCGTCTGGTGGAGGTGGACTCTGGTCGTCAGATGGAGTTTGAGTTCAAACTGGCCCAGGCCCTCACCGAGATGAGAGCTCAGCACAACGAGCAGGTTCAGCTCTACAAGGGCGAGATGGAGGGCACCTACCTGGCCAAGGTACACACACACACACACACACACACACCAAGGTACACACACTCTCTACAAGGGCGAGATGGAGGGTACCTACTAGGGATGGGCATGGTTATTCGAATATTCGATTATTTTAAATGATGTGGGTATTTGAATAAAGCTGCAGTTATTTAGTTATATTTCAGCCTAAAGTTAATTTGAATATTATTCATTAGCTATATTGATTACATACTGTTTATAACGTGTACGCCAATGCCATCGAAATATGTAAAAAGTAGAAAAAAATGCACATTTGCAATGTAACAGATACATTTTCCCTGCTTTCCACATAAAGTAGTTTAAACTTGCAGGCAGTGCGCCAACTGAAGGCACTAGACTAGAGCGCTCTAGTGCGCCGCTGGATCAACGATACGAACACATGCGCTTTATAGCGCGGACTCTCCGCTCAGAGATCAAAGAAAATCTGTCCAAATGTGTCAAGAGTAGAAATGTTCAGAAATTGGAAAAGGAATATGTTTGTTTAGCGAAGGCCGGATCACGGAAGCCCTTCAGGCTACATTACAAGTGTGCCCTGACCTAGTCACTGGCAATTCAACTGGAGTCGGTCTGTGTCAAGCGGGCTGACCACATGATCCGATTTGTGTGGGACAGTCCCGCATTTTGACCCTTTGTGAAACAGAAACAATGTCCAGCATTGTAATACATTTGTCAATATAAAATATAAATTCCATTGATTAATTTTAAACACAGCAATTTTGTACGCTTTACTCCATCAGTTTAGCTCTTGCCGCAAAGTTATATATAGCTGTCAAGCTCTGCTTGCCATTAAAGTGAGTTGCCATGGTTACGAAGACGCTACAGCTGTACTAGCGTTTTCTTAGCGTTAGCTAGATGATATTCATGTTGAAATGGAAGTTTTCCACAGCAAATAATATCGCAATGTTGCAATAATGTATCGATCACTTCCCCTACTGTGTATTCTGTGTGTGAGAACAAGTGTGTCGCAATATGTTGGGTGAGCAAGTCTGGCGCAAATTGGCTGCCTGCTGGTATCACTCACTCAGACGGAGTGTTGTGTTTGATAGCTTTCGGTTCGTTCTGTTTGGTTTTTGCAACCAATTTGTGTAAAGCGCTAGTTTGAGTCTTGAGAATAGCGCTGAAAACGAAATACAATGAATTCTAATAATTTATTATTATAGCGAAAAGAATTTATTTACATTTATTTATTTTTTTAATCTTTTTATTTCGGTTGATTGATTATCCGAGATATTTTTGATAGAATATTCGAATAGTGATATCGCCTAAATGCCCATCCCTAGTACCTACTTGGCCATGGTACACACACACACACACACACACACACACACACACACACACACACACACACACACACACACACACACACACACACACACACACACACACATATTCACTCTACTAGGGTGAGATGGAGGCTACCTACCTGGCCAAGGTACACACACACACACACTACAAGGGGGAGATGGAAGGCCCCTACAATTGTATTTTACACATTTGATTACTTATGGTTTAAACTATATAAAGGACTTTACACATCTTTATTTTCATAAATGTTTCAGACTTGTTCAAATTTTTTATAGGATTTTTACTATTCAACTGTGAATAGAATTATTACTATTAATCAGTGCGTTCCTACCGAATAAATTCTCCACTCTCTTCATCAAAGAACTCATCTTCAAAGATGGAGTAGATGAAAGTAAATGTAAATCAACAGGTTATTGCTGATAGAGAACCCACACTCTAAATCTGTGTGCATAGTCAGCACTCTACGTTAATACCCTGTGTGCATAGTCAAAACACTCTGCATTAATACCCTGTGTGCATAGTCAAAGCACTGTGCATTAATACCCTGTGTGCATAGTCAAAGCACTCTGCATTAATACCCTGTGTGCATAGTCAAAGCACTGTGCATTAATACCTTGTGTGCGTAGTCAAAGCACTCACATTAATACCCTGTGTGCATAGTCAAAGCACTCTACATTAATACCCTGTGTGCATAGTCAAAGCACTCTGCATTAATACCCTGTGTGCATAGTCAAAGCACTCTGCATTAATACCCTGTGTGCATAGTCAAAGCACTCTGCATTAATACCCTGTGTGCATAGTCAAAGCACTGTGCATTAATACCTTGTGTGCGTAGTCAAAGCACTCACATTAATACCCTGTGTGAATAGTCAGAAGCTTTGCACACTGATCTGTGGATAGCTGGTGATTTCACAGCCTCAGCCCAGCTCTGTGTAGCTGGTGGTTTCACAGCCTCAGCCCAGCTCTGGGTAGCTGGTGGTTTCACAGCCTCAGCCCAGCTCTGGGTGTCCCTGTGTTGGTAAATCACTTCCTCCTGGTCTTCTCAGGAAATACACATTTGACATTCACTTCCTCTTGAAAGACGACACAGCTGCCCAGATCTATGTGGTGGTGTGTTAGGGTTAGGGTTGAGTCTGTACAGTGGTGTGTTAGGGTTAGGTCTATACGGTGGTGTTATAAACCTCTATGTGCATCTGCAGCTGGAGAACGTGTGTGTTATGGTTAGATCTTCAGGGCTGTGTTTGAATCCCCTCTGTGTGCGTCTGCAGCTGGAGAACGTGCGTCTGTCCTCTGAGATGAACAGCTCTTCAGCCAGCATGGCTCGCGAGGAACTCCGGGAGTCTTCTCTACGCGTGGAGAGTCTGGCTGCTCAGCTGTCTGCTCTGCAGAAGGAGGTGAGGCTGACCACGCACACGCACACACACACACACACACACACACACACACACACACACACACAGTGACGGTTTTGGAATGACAAAATACACACAACCTCAACGCCCGATGTCTAATTTAGCAAAGAAGTTTATCAAGAGCTAATTTACTGGAAACAAACCCTTTACATGATTGATACCATTATTAGACGTTATACATTTCCTCCAGTAGAACACTTTCATCTTTGACAGCCACTTGGGTCCACACAGAGTTTGGTAGGGTTAGGGGTTATATTATACAGCTGTTTGGTTTCAGAGTTTGGTAGGGTTAGGGGTTATATTATACAGCTGTTTGGTAGGGTTAGGGGTTATATTATACAGCTGTTGGGTAGGGTTAGGGGTTATATTATACAGCTGTTGGGTAGGGTTAGGGGTTATATTATACGGCTGTTTGGTAGGGTTAGGGGTTATATTATACAGCTGTTTGGTAGGGTTAGGGGTTATATCATACAGCTGTTTGGTGGGGTTAGGGGTTATACAGCTGTTTGGTAGGGTTAGGGGTTATATCATACAGCTGTTTGGTAAGGTTAGGGGTTATATTATACAGCTGTTTGGTAGGGTTAGGGGTTATATCATACAGCTGTTTGGTAGGTTAGGGGTTATACAGCTGTTTGGTAGGGTTAGGGGTTATATCATACAGCTGTTTGGTAGGGTTAGGGGTTATACAGCTGTTTGGTAGGGTTAGGGGTTATATCATACAGCTGTTTGGTAGGTTAGGGGTTATACAGCTGTTTGGTAGGGTTAGGGGTTATATCATACAGCTGTTTGGTAGGGTTAGGGGTTATATCATACAGCTGTTTGGTAAGGTTAGGGGTTATATTATACGGCTGTTTGGTAGGGTTAGGGGTTATACAGCTGTTTGGTAGGGTTAGGGGTTATACAGCTGTTTGGTAGGGTTAGGGGTTATATTATACAGATGTTTGGTAGGATGATCCTCTATCTTCCTGACTGTGTGTGTTGCTTCTCCTCGTGTTTATTCTCATCGTCAGCATTTTGATCCAAAGCACCTTTAGAATAATAACACATGTTATTTGGGTTGTGTGCATTCAGTACTATCAATGTCACCTTACAGCAGCTGTAAAATACTAAACTAATTCCCAGTGAGTATGAACAGGGGAGACAGCAGCACAGCACTACCACTATCTTAACTAACCTTAACCTTAACACACCTTAACCTTAACACACCATAACCTTAACACACCTTAACCTTAACACACCATAACCTTAACACACCTTAACCTTAACACACCTTAACCAGCCTTCCCTTCCTCTCTCCCTGCTCTCCGCAGACCCGCGGCTGGCAGGACCGGATCTCTGAGCTGGAGACGGCGCTGGCCAATGAGAGGGACTGCAGCAGGAGGATGGTGGGGGAGAAGGAGAGGGAGCTGGCCGAGATGAGGGCCAAGATGCAGCTTCAGCTGGATGAGTACGAGCAGCTGCTGGACGTCAAGCTGGCCCTGGACATGGAGATCAACGCCTACCGCAAACTACTGGAGGGAGAGGAGGAGAGGTACACGCACACGCACACACACACACACATATACACACACACACACAGAGAGATCAACGCCTACCGCAAACTACTGGAGGGAGAGGAGGAGAGGTACACACACACACACACACACACACACACACACACACACACACACACACACACACACACACACACACACACACACACACACACAGGACAACATCTACCACAAACTACTGGAGGGAGAGGAGGAGAGGGACAGACACACACACACACACACACACACACACAGATCAACATCTACCACAAACTACTGGAGGGAGAAGAAGATAGGTACGTACACAGACACACAAACAACGCTTACCGCAAACTACACAACCAGAGGAATCCATTGGAATCAGGCTTGTTATACTAGCTTGTCGGGAAGGGGGATAAATAATGCTTTGAAGCTAAGTTACAGTTTGATAAGAGAACTTCAGTTAGCAGGCTAACTCAGTAAGCTAGCCAACAGTGTTTACTTTCTTCACTGGGATAGAGAGGAGAGGAGCCAGAACAAAAGGTCTCTCTAAACCTCTGACCCTATGTCTCTGTCTCTGTGTCTCTGTCTCTGTCCCCCAGCCCCAGCTCCAGAGTGACAGTGTCTCTGTCCCTCTGTCTCTGTCCTCCAGGCTGCAGCTGTCCCCTAGCCCCAGCTCCAGAGTGACAGTGTCTCTAAACCTCTGTCTCTGTCTCTCTACCAGCTGTCCCCCAGCCCCAGCTCCAGAGTGACAGTGTCTCTAACCCTCTGTCCCCCTGTCTCCTCCAGGCTGCAGCTGTCCCCCAGCCCCAGCTCCAGACTGACGGTGTCTCTAACCCTCTGTCCCTCTGTCTCTCTGTCCTCCAGGCTGCAGCTGTCCCCCAGCCCCAGCTCTAGGGTGACGATGTCTCGGGCCTCCACCAGTAGCCGTAGCGTGCGCACCACGCGTGGGAAGAGGAAGCGCGTGGACGTGGAGGAGCAGGAGGCCAGCAGCTCCTCTGTCAACATCTCCCACTCCGCATCAGCCACCGGCCCCGTGAGCGTGGAGGCCATCGACAACGATGGGAAGTTCATACGCCTGCACAACTCCTCTGAAGAGGTGAGGGGTGGGGGGGGGGGTGGGGGGGTGACTGGAGGAGGAAGGTGAGAGGGACCTGTGTATTGAGGGGCGGGTGAAGTTAAAGTTTGAGCAGTGTGTGAGCAGGGGTTGTGCTGGTGTTGTGTTTGTGTGTTCAGGACTTCAGTCTGACCCAGTGTGTGTTTGTGTGTTCATGACGTCAGTCTGACCCAGTGTGTCTTTGTATGTTCAGGACCAGCCCATGGTGGGCTTTGAGCTGACCAGGAACATTGGAGAGACCTCAGCCACCTACAAGTTCACCCCCAAATACGTGCTGAAGGCTGGGCAGAAAGTCACGGTGAGATGCCCTACCTACCCCAGCTCCACCATCACACTAATACTGTCTGTATGGAGAGACCTACCTACCCCAGCTCCACCATCACACTAATACTGTCTGTATGGAGAGACCTACCTACCCCAGCTCCACCATCACACTAATACTGTGTCTGTATGGAGAGACCTACCTACCCCAGCTCCACCATCACACTAATACTGTGTCTGTATGGAGAGACCTACCTACCCCAGCTCCACCATCACACTAATACTGTCTGTATGGAGAGACCTACCTACCCCAGCTCCACCATCACACTAATACTGTGTCTGTATGGAGAGACCTACCTACCCCAGCTCCACCATCACACTAATACTGTCTGTATGGAGAGACCTACCTACCCCAGCTCCACCATCACACTAATGCTGTGTCTGTATGGAGAGACCTACCTACCCCAGCTCCACCATCACACTAATACTGTCTGTATGGAGAGACCTACCTACCCCAGCTCCACCATCACACTAATACTGTGTCTGTATGGAGAGACCTACCTACCCCAGCTCCACCATCACACTAATGCTGTGTCTGTATGGAGAGACCTACCTACCCCAGCTCCACCATCACACTAATACTGTCTGTATGGAGAGACCTACCTACCCCAGCTCCACCATCACACTAATACTGTCTGTATGGAGAGACCTACCTACCCCAGCTCCACCATCACACTAATACTGTGTCTGTATGGAGAGACCTACCTACCCCAGCTCCACCATCACACTAATACTGTCTGTATGGAGAGACCTACCTACCCCAGCTCCACCATCACACTAATACTGTGTCTGTATGGAGAGACCTACCTACCCCAGCTCCACCATCACACTAATACTGTCTGTATGGAGAGACCTACCTACCCCAGCTCCACCATCACACTAATACTGTCTGTATGGAGAGACCTACCTACCCCAGCTCCACCATCACACTAATACTGTGTCTGTATGGAGAGACCTACCTACCCCAGCTCCACCATCACACTAATGCTGTGTCTGTATGGAGAGACCTACCTACCCCAGCTCCACCATCACACTAATACTGTGTCTGTATGGTGAGACCTACCTACCCCAGCTCCACCATCACACTAATACTGTGTCTGTATGGAGAGACCTACCTACCCCAGCTCCACCATCACACTAATACTGTGTCTGTATGGAGAGACCTACCTACCCCAGCTCCACCATCACACTAATACTGTGTCTGTATGGAGAGACCTACCTACCCCAGCTCCACTATCACACTAATACTGTGTCTGTATGGAGAGACCTACCTACCCCAGCTCCACCATCACACTAATACTGTGTCTGTATGGAGAGACCTACCTACCCCAGCTCCACTATCACACAAATACTGTGTCTGTATGGAGAGACCTACCTACCCCAGCTCCACTATCACACAAATACTGTGTCTGTATGGAGAGACCTACCTACCCCAGCTCCACTGTCCCTTACTAAAACTGACCATGTCTGTTGATGCATTAGATAATAGTCATAATCATGTCTGTTGATACTTTCTATGTCAGTCTGTAAATGATTATCATAATGCTACATGGTGTCTGTGTGTGGATGTCTTTTTTTTAGGACACTCAAGGTCACAATAGGTCAATGTTTAGATTTCCATTACCTTTTTAAACTGAAAACACACTAGTTCCTAGATTTCACCAGTCCTAATAATGTAGAGCTAATGTATTTACACCTAAGCTACATTGTGTGTATACACAGGCTTTTAAACAAAGATTAAAGCTAAAATAGTAAAAGAAAACATTTTGGGGATTGGTATGAAGAAGTCTTCTCATCTGTGTTTGTAAGGGATTTTACACCAAAGCATTATGCATAGAGGTCTGTTCATTCCCCTGTGTTCTCACCTGGGGTGGGTCCTCACCTGTATTACATCAAAGCACTATGCACAGAGAGGTGGTGTGTCCTCACCTGTATCACACTGAAGCACTATGCATAGAGAGGTGCTGTGTCCTCACGTGTGTGTGTGTGTGTGTGTGTGTGTGTGTGTGTGGGGTCCTCCAGCTGTGGGCGTCTAACGCTGGCGTGAGCTCCAGCCCTCCCAGTGACCTGGTGTGGAAGAGCCAAGCCTCCTGGGGCACTGGAGAGGATGTTCTGGTGGTGCTGCTCAACCCAAAGGGAGAGGTAACACACACACACACACACACACACACTCTATCAACACCTCACTGGTTTATGTGTGTAGTGGAAAATGCTTTGTCAGTGGTTTTGAGTTGTTTCTTCATTTGACCACTAGAGGGCGATGTTGGTCAGCTTTTACTCTAGTTGATGCCGAACGCTGCAATATTTTATACATCTTTTTCAGTTATGACCCTTCTCTGCCTGAATGAGTCACCTTTCGTTAAAGACAGTCTGTTTGTGTGTCAGCCGGTTGGCTGTGTCATCTGCCACCTGCAAAAGAGTCGTCAAAAACAACTCATCAGCACTTCTAAAATATCATGTTTGTGTTTTGTAGGAGGTGGCCAGGAGAAGCACTTCCTTCAGTACAACCATCGAGGAAGAGGAGGAGGAGGAGGAAGATGATGAGGGGGTGGAGGTCATTGAGGAAGACCTCTTCCACCAGCAGGTAAACTACCCATCAGAGAACAAAGTGTCTTTAACATTAAGGAAGATATTAACATTATCAAATGTGCTGACTGGTGTTGGTGTGCGCTGCCTATTTCAAACCAGCCCTCTGTATGTTTACCATAGCTATTTGCCGAACTGTTTCTTAGCAATTGTATTTCTTACGACCTTTTTTTGTATTACTTGGTTGTATGCTTCCTCTGGCCCATTGAATTACCTGTGTGTATGAAATATGCTCTATAGATGTAATTAGGTATCTGTCTGTGTGGTTGACTGACCGACGAGTAATGTGTTGGATGTGTTTTGTGTCTCCATAGGGAGATCCACGCACTGCCAAGAGGGGCTGCTCCATTATGTGATCACACACACACACACCACCCCCCCTCTCCTTGATTCCTCCCAGTCAGTCCCAGCTGCCAACCTTACTACCACAGAACTATTTTTGTATCTTTTTAGTGTATTAAAAGAACAGTGTGAATTTTGTTTTCCTGTTCTTTTTAGTTTTAGAGTACTTTTCAAGATTGTAAAACAGCTTTTTGGTACATTTTTATTTTTTATGTCAAATCATAAAATACAGATTTCAACTAGCTTTTTTTCTGAACCAAATGATGTTCTTTATAGTCAGGAAGGGTTTGTCTCCATGCATTTGGTGATGTAGAATATAACAATGGACAGGTCTGTGAAGGAGATGCAGCTTGCTGAAATCCACTGCTCTTTAAAGTGCTGTGATATTAGTGTTTTTTCCACCTGTACTGAATTTTAAACAATTAAAGCTATTTTAAGGCCTCTTCATAGATTGAAATGATTTTATTATTCTAGTGTGCCTGGTAGTTAGAATGTAGTAGATTACAAACCAGAACGTAAAGTTTGCCTTTGTTTGCGGACCCTGAAAGGCGTGCAGCAGCTCTCCAGGCAGAGCTGTTTAGATTTATTTTCTAATACAGTCCATTCTGACCACTCCTGATGCTGTGTGTTTGTTTGGTATTTGCAAGGATTTCTGTTGAAGGTTACAGTCTCTTACCACACGGGGTCAGTGTTGGACTGAGTTGAAATTACCATTTTATTTTGCTTTTCTAATGTATTGGACCTCTCAGTCTTCAATAGCCCAGCCCCTTGCCCCTAATGCCAGCTCTACTAGAAGTATAACACTATTTCTGTAAAAGCCTGGAAATCTGTTATCTATCTAAGCCTTTTTGATAACGGCAGTCTTCCTTTTTGAAAACCACTATTTCAATCAACTTCAAACTAATCACCTCAGTTATCTTTGTTAATTTCACTACTGTTTAGTGTTGGCTAGCGTGATGTGTTGTTCGTCAGTGTCAAAGGTGTCTTTAGTAGAAAATAGAAGAGGGTGGTGGTTTTCTACGCTAGCCTGGTGAACCACACAGACCTGCTACAACTAACCTCCAGCTTCACATCGTTATTCTGGCTAGGCATTGCATCATCGAGCCCAGGAGCGTTACCTTGTATCCAGGTACACTAGGCTAGCGTTACCTTGTACTCAGGACCACTAGGCTAGCGTTACCGTATTCAGGTACACCAGGCTAGCGTTACCTTGTATTCAGGACCACTAGGCTAGCGTTACCGTATTCTGGTACACCAGACTAGCGTTACTGTACTCAGGTGTACCAGGCTAGCGTTACCTTGTGTTCAGGTACTCCAGTCTAGCGTTACCGTGTCCAGGTGCTTTTTGATTAATGTTAGACTTTATATCGTCATCAGGGTAGTCTGAACATGACGCTGGGTGGATTTGGTTTGATGTAAGGCCTGATATAAATATGACGGTAAAAATCTTTGGCTATTGTAAATGAGTGAAACTGACCAGGTCCTTAGTATTGAAATAAAAACGGAACGTTTTCAGGATTATTATTATTCTGCAAAACTAACTCAGTGCTATTGTTGGGTCTGAAATCATGATTGTATTTGTTAGTATGAGTTGTTGGGCATGATTTTAAATAAACTACAACTGCTTCCTCACTTTTTAACTTGCAAAGTTGACCACAAAGATGCCTACTTTCTATGTTGTAGAAAACAAATTGTGCATAATGAAAATTGACATGTCAATTATTTTGTAGCTATTTTATTTAACAGCTATTGTTATGCATACATTTATAGAATTGTATTCTTCTGTCATGGTGTTTATTATGCATGCAATATTTCTGTAACCTTCATATTTTAATGACAAAATAAACTGTTGACTTGTACTCGTATTTTTTTTTTCTTTCGCACGGTCTGTAGGTCTTTGACACATGATTTTCTGTTGCTTCTGTCTGAGTTCTCTTCACTTAAACATCACGGTCCTTGCAGTCACTGCAGACTTCCTTTAAAGATCATTGAAAAGCACTCACTGGTTGAAGAAGTGTTCAAGGCCTCAAACCCCCGATAGACATTTTGAAAATTAGTTTCTCTGCCAGTAATATTCACATCAGCCTTCGTTTTGAAAGAAAAGACAAAGATACTCATCATTTGATCTGTACCTCTGTTGCATCGCAGCAGTTCAGTATACGCTAGATTGTAAATCAATAATTTAGACTGACACTACTGTGTTGTCATTTCTCCTTTTCACTGAATTTACACTAGGCATAACTTTTAAATTAAAAACGTAGACTCATTAGGCATAACTTTAAATTACAAATATAGACTCATTAGGAATAACTTTAAATTATATAGTATGTCTGAGGAATGGAACACAAAACAAACTGGGCAGAAGACGGATTTAGTCAACAAGGCTTTATTCGCAGTCCCAAAACGGGTCGTTTGTAACAGAAATCGTAGTTTGATTACTTAAGTGCTGTGGGTTTGTTTGATTTCAGAACCGTGTTTGAGATTCTGTTACCATGGGTTTGGCCCTTTTTATTCTGAAACATCTGAAGGAACAAACGATTAGAACAACGGTATAAAGCTGTGAGTTTTAAGGACTTAGGATCAAAAGACCAAAAACACAAATGACAAAATTAAAAATGATTATGACCACAATTAAGTATTACTTCCTTAACATCACAAAGAGAAGAACTTGGTGTGTATCAAGTAAACATAAAAAAGGGTAACGTTTTGGAATAACCAACACTTAAATAGTTTCAGATTATTATTATCAAACAATGGTCTATCAATCCACAATCAGGCCAATTGTTTAAATATTTCACATACAAGAAAATAAATGTATTTAATGATTTAAATGACTGAGTTGTAAAAGTGTCTCTGTAGTCTGTACTGCTGCAGGTAAACACTACAGGCACAACAACTTACACAACAGTTTCATAAAATGTAAAATAACAGTACAGCTTTTTTAAAGGCCAGTCAAATGACTTCTGCACAACAGATGTTTGAATGAGTCACCTGCGTCACTCTTGTGTTGTGCTTAGATTCTTTCTGAATTGGCCTACAGCTTCTCGAGTCCATGTTCATCTTGATACTGCAGACAGCGGACACGGCGGCATGCACTATAACAGAGTGGAACACCTCCGTTCGTCGCAGTACTGATTCAGACTCAGCTCAAAGGAACATATTAAATACATTCACACAAACGTCCTGGGAATGAGTGGTTTTGTCTGACACAGTATATATATAAAAAAAAGCAAAAAATAATTATCATTGATTATTTTTATAGCAATGTAAAAGTGTTAACAGGCAAACAACCCTCATTACCAGGCAGATTTAATCAAAGGCTCAGTGTATTTCAATGACTTCCTAGCCCTAAATCTGCCCTGTGCAACAACAGTAGCTCCACCAGTCACAGCATAGGGTCCACAGCAGCCCGTCACCGCGACCAAGCTGTTCTCTGGCCCGCAGCGACGTCCAACAGACAAACAGACTCCAACGTCCTCCTCAGTGCCACGCGGCAAATTCAATATGAAGGCCCCTAAGCCTGCTCTCTGGGCATTGTCTGAACGTTTGGGGGCAAACCATAGAACACATAACATTGTCTGTGCATAGACGCTATACAGGCCGTACTCTTAGCTGGTGCCGTGCTAATCAGTTATATGTAGCCATAGCAACCACCGCCTTCACCATGATATGGCAAAATGTTCTTTCCAAGTGGCACTTTAAAATGTGTGAGAAGCATTAACCCTCTTCATCAGGGAGGGCAAAAGTAAAGTTCTGGTCCTCTAAAGAACTTCTCCTCTTCCAGCCCCTGAGGAGGGTGAATGTCCCCGAGCAGCAGGTCAAAGGTCAGACTATGGTCTCTTTGGACGGCCTCTTTTCTCTGGATGGACCCCGCTGAGTGGGCGGGGCCGAGGGCTCACCATGTGACTTGGGAAGGAGGAGCACTACTCTCTGATTGGTCTGTCTCCACTCACTGTACAGTCGGCAGTGATACCTGAGAGACACCTGGAACATAAGAGGGAAAATATTCACTATATTAATCGCTTAAACATCATACTTATATCTTAAAAAAGAAAAGCATTCTATCTTAAGTGAACAGTGCACAATATTTTGTAAATATGGGCTTTCTCATGTTTTGGGGTGGGCTTAGTAACCTAGTCACAAATCAGTGTCTAGTACTGGAATAAAATATCAGCCATCAAATCATATAAACATTTAAGATAGAATTACAACAAGAAACAAACGAAACCAAAAGACATCAGATATCAAAATAATGTTTTTACATTAAATCTGTAACACATTGTGCAATACCTCATAAATTAAATTGAAACGCATAAAGTCACTGAGCGTAAAAAATTAATTATAATGCTAGGCAATTTGATAAACACAAGGTTTCTAAAATGAGGGGTCCAATGACACAAAATGCATTCTCTTTTTTATGCAACTTTTTGTGAAGTTGAGCAATGGATTGAATCAAGCGAGAAAACGTGTCCAAACTTGACTGTTCCACAGTGGCCGAATGGCCTTGACCAACACACAGACACACACACACACACACACACAGCCACACGTGCACACACAGACACACCCACAGCCACACGTGCACACTCAGATACCCACGCACTTCCTCAAACACAAAATGTGGCCCCCAACACACACATCAAGCTAGCCTGTCCTTACACACACACTCACACACACACACACACACACACACACACACACCACGCTAGACTGTCTTTAAAAACACACATGCACACACACACACACACACACACACACACACACACACACACACACACACACACACCCATTGTAAACCACATGGCTGTCCCCTGCTCACCAGCGTCCAGAAGAGGTAAATGGTGAAGAGGGCGACAGTGAGGGCGATGAGGCCCACGGCCTCCAGCCGACTCGAGAAGTGGATGTGGTCCACGGCGCCCCGGAGACACAGCCAGCCTGAGATGGTGGCCAGCGGGGTGATGAGCAGGAAACACACCAGGTCCCCAAACAGAGTCCTCTTCTCCTGCTGCAGACCAGGGTTACGCAACCACTGCAGGAAAGAGGAGCCAAAGAGCAGGCAGAGATTTAACGCAACGTCAACTTTATTTACACACCGCATTTTCAAAACAAATGTTACAGGGTCGTCTCTACTCGTGAAAATAAAAGATTAAACTTCTAGTTATTTTTTCTTTCTTTTTTTTTACACAAAGACAACACAGAGGGGCAAGATGTTGAAAGAAGGAGAGAGGAAAAAGAGAAGGAACAGCAGAGGAGTGAGATGTGGGATTAGAGAAACCTAAAAAAAAAAACTACTAACTATTTCAGGAAAGTTCCTCAATTAATTTCACAACACAACTTTTTCAATTATTGCAGAAAGAGTTGACACATCAATCATGACTCATGCAACGCAATTCTGTGGCAATGTTATACATTACAATCAAACTACACCCTTATTTTAGGGAAGTGTCCTGTAGGACATTTGTTTAGCCAACACAGGCACGCCTGAAAATGACTCCTTGCCATGTGTCACCGTTGACTGAAGAGGAAGTTGCAATGCCATAAAAGCTAACTGAAGAAAACACACACACACACACACACACACACACACACACACACACACACACACACACACACACACACACACACACACACACACACACACGCGCACACACGCACGCACGCACGCACGCAAGCACGCACGCACACACACGTCTAAGTTAGTATTGACAGTTGTACATTGTGAGAGTGAAGAGACAGATGAAGCTCTATCAGAGGTTGGAGGGAGACCTTTCTTCTCTGTGCTGGACAGACTGGAGCTGATTTGGCGCAAGTCAATCCAGGGAGAATTTTTTTTCCAGCTCTAAAAAAACGAGATCCATAGTGATGGTACTTTCTCAGCTCTGTAGAGTTCTAACACAGCTTTACACCCGAGCATCGAAGTACAATCTGCCTTTTTAATTAACCCCCAGCCACATCAATTAACATTACAAGATAATTATTTATTATGTTAAAATATTATCAAGGACACATGGAGGACAGGTTCTGTCAAATCCAGAGACAACAACAATAATCAGAGGCCTCTGAATTTCAACAGAAATGTTCCTGTTTTCAGCCTTTTCTGATGACGTTCTCTATCTGAAATTGTTAGTATGGATGTTGTCTGAATGCCACTTGTGTTTTTGTACCGCTGCCTCCTTGAACAGATCTGTCTTCCAAAAGAATCATCATCAGATCATAAAAGTGCAGAAAACGTGAGGATACGTGTGTTGCAATGGCCTGAGCACTTTCATTAACACTATCGGGGACACGTGTGTGTGTGTGTGTGTGTGTGTGTGTGTGTGTGTGTGTGTGTGTTGCTCTAGCTCTTTCATATAGCTGTGTTAAACACTATTGAGGGCATGATTGTGTGTGTGTGTGTGTGTGTGTGAGTGTGTTGCTCTGGCTCTTTCATATAGCTGTGTTAAACACTATAGAGGGGATGTGTGTGTGTGTGTGTGTGTGTGTGTGTGTGTGTGTGTGTGTGTGTGTGTGTTGCTCTGGCACTTTCATATGGCAGTGTGTTAAACGCTACTTTGTATTATTCTGACTGTGTTTTAAATTGTACTCCATAACACCATTTCCAGACAGATTCCTTGTATGTGTTTACTTATCTGGCAATAAACTAGATTTAGATTGATACAGATTAGGTGTGTGTTCACTAAGCCAAGCTTAACTCACTAGAATAAAGAAAAAACAAGACAAAATATTATGTTTTGTTAAACTAAATTGAAACAAACTAAAATAAACGAAAACACAGAGGTGTTGATATTAAGCCTTCACTAAATAAAACATCTTTAAGTAAAAGCAGATTCTTTAGAGTGAGATATGAATCTGTAGTTTGTGGGAACTGTCTTAGTGGAATCAACTGCCATGGAATGTGTGTTTGTCGGCATCCCCAAACCAACCTCAATCTCCCTCAACCTCACATTCCATCTGTGCAGGCCATGTAGGTCAACTGACACACACACACACACACACACACACACACACACACACACACACACGACAAAGTCAAATCTAACATAGAGCAAACACAAAGACACACATGACAAAGGCAAATCTACCATACAGCAAACACAAACAAAATCTCACACAGTAATTACGACTCCGTATTGCAGGCTGTTTTCCCAGCTCTGATAGGGAACTAAACATGTTGTTTCAGCGCCACACGTTAAGCCTGACATGCCGAAGCCATGTGTTTTTCTCTCGGGCCTGGGTAAACATATGTGTGTTTGTGAAGATTAGACTGACAGACAGATGGGACACTTCCCCAACTGTCTCCTGTACATTAACAAAACATACAGTCCAGTCCAGTACAGTACACTAACACAACATACAGTACACTACAGTACAGTACAGTACAGCACATTAACATACAGTACACTACAGTACAGTACACTACAGTACATTAACAAAACATGCAGTACACTACAGTACAGTACAGTACATTTACATAAAGTACAGTACACTACAGTACACTACCGTACATTAACATAACATACAGTACACTACAGTACACAAACATAACAACCAGTACTACAGTACAGTACACTACAGTACATTAACACAACATACAGTATAGTACAGTACACTACAGTAGTCCAGTACAGTACACTACACCATACTACAGTACACTACAGTACACTACACTACAGTACATTAACATAACATACAGTACACTACAGTACAGTACACTACAGTACACTAACACAATGCACATCACAAGGATCGGTTGTGTTGTGTTCAGACGGTTTGTTTGGTAGGAGGGGGACTGATTGTTTCAGACGGTGTGTTTGGTAGGAGGGAGCCTGATTGTTTCAGGTGTGTTTGGTAGGAGGGAGCCTGATTGTTTCAGGTGTGTTTGGTAGGAGGGAGCCTGATTGTTTCAGACGGTTTGGATTGTTTCAGACGGTGTGTTTGGTAGGAGGGGGACAAAGTGATGCTGCCGTCTCTGTCTCTGGGGTTTGAGAGTGTGTTTGTAAGGCCAGCCCTGAGATGACTCCCGCTAAAGCCCCTTTGCCATACCTGCCTAACAGAAATGGGTCTGTGTTCAGACAGGTGTGTGTGTGTGTGTGTGTGTGTGTGTGTGTGTGTGTGTGTGTGTGTGTGTGTGTGTGTGTGTGTACAGTTTGTCCCTCCCCTGGTGTTGGTGTGTCCGTCTATTGTGTGTGTGTGTGTGTGTGTGTGTGTGTGTGTGTGTGTGTGTGTGTGTGTGACTGTGTGTACAGTTTGTCCCTCCCCTGGTGTTGGTGTGTCCGTCTATTGTGTGTGTGTGTGTGTGTGTGTGTGTGTGTGTGTGTGTGTGTGTGTGTGTGTGTGTGTGTGTGTGTGTGTGTGTGTCCGTCTATCTACCTCGAACAGCGGTCGTGACCTCCTCTGGACGTTGAACTGGTAGTGGCAGAGCTCACAGAAGCTGGTGGCCGAGGCAGAGAGCCAGTGCTCCAGGCAGCTGCGGTGGATGGTGCCCAGGGTCCCAGCACACTCACAGGGGGATATCAGCTCCTCCTGGCAGCCCCCGTCATGGCAGATCCTGCACATGGGACAGTCCTGGAGGAGAGGACTGGGAAAGGAGGATGAGGAGAGAGAGAGATAGGAGGATGAGGAGTCAGAGAGGAGGATGAGGAGACACAGAGAGGAGGATGAGCAGACACAGAGAGGAGGATGAGCAGACACAGAGAGGAGGATGAGCAGACACAGAGAGGAGGATGAGCAGACACAGAGAGGAGGATGAGGAGACACAGAGAGGTGGAGATTGTTAGAGTTTGCTGATATGTTTATAGTCTTCTTGGATGTTGAGACATAAAACAATTCTGAAAAAAACAAGGGTGTGAAACAAAACAAGCTTTGAAAACATGTTGTTTTGTATTTCTGTCTCGTCAAGTTGTTGCTGTTTATCACCATCATACATGTTACCACTGAATCAGAAAACATGCTCAGAAAAGAGTGAGGTTTAAAATGAAACCCCAGCCTGTTACTGTATTTCAAACACTCTTTCCACATTTACAGTCATTTCTATTTATAACTCAGAGTTTGGATTCAGCATATGCACCAGAGATTTCTCCCCTCTCTTTTGCTTCCATTGCTGTATGGTATAGTAATCTATGATCCACCAATCTTCTGTATGGCTTAATCCACAGTCCTCTGGATTACAACAATCTGTTCATCTCCTCTATCTCACTAGGAAAATAATCTGCCCCCGCTGCTATGATCTCACCCCCCCTCCCTCTCTCTCTGCTTCCTTCTTTCTCTCTCTCTCTCTCTCTCTCTCTCTCGCTCTCTGTTTCCTTCTCTCTCTCCCTCTCTCTCTCTCTCCCTCTACTTCTCCCTCTTTTGCCCTCTCTCTCCTTCTACCTCTACCTCTCTCTCTCTCTCTCTCTACCTCTCCCTCTTTCGCCCTCTCTTGCGCGCTCTCTCTCTCCCTCTACCTCTCTCTCTCTCTCTCTCTCTCATCCTAGACATTACCACTGGACACAGTCTGTTACAAGGCAGAGAGCATAGCGACCATAATGAACAGCTTCCTATTTAAACAAAGAGGATTTGATTTCAAATGCCCCAAAACAACTGGAATTAAACCTGAGGTCTGACAAAGCCACGCGTCGCTGACTGACCCCTTAATCTTACAGCTGTAGTGTCTACATGTTCCCTCCTCAACAAACACAGTTTGATATTACAAATAATGTGCTGGGATTTTTGAACAACAACTAATCTGGAACTACTAAATCTAAATCTACGAGCATCATTTGCAATAATACCAATGGCCTACTTCTATTTGAAAATACTAAAGTGCTTTTGTTCAATGTCTCCCTTTGTCTTAAGATGGTGCTGTTGACACAAGAACATTTTAAATCCTCAAGGTCTAAGTCTTTTTATTTGAATAAGAATATAACATTCAGATCGCCACTAGGTAGAGGCAGATAAATTAGGCAGCTGTAATAACAGGGTAAACATGAATCAGTAACGATTAGAAATAAGAGTAAACAACTAAGTTACACCTACACAACCAGCTCAATTCCATCATTTGATTATGAATATGACCTCTGACCCAATTCTGAACGACAAAAAAATTAATAAAAATAAAACATATCGATGTCTTTGCAACCAATAGGTCACACCAAATGCGGATCACACAAAACACAGTGTCACATTGATTTCAGGTTCCAGTTCAGTTCATAGATTTGACCGTGTGGCAGTGAACCATCTACTTAGCGACCGGCTAACCTTCACTCTGCTATCACCACCACCACCATCTATGAAGCCCTGGGCTAGCCAGCCAGCCAGCTAACAATACAACCATGCATGTGGAAGGAGCTTCCCTATTCAACCTGTAGCTAACAGGAACATCGCTATCTGCCTTGGGGGTAACCAGTCGTAGAGAACCCATTGCTGTAGCAGTAGCAGCTGCTATCATAGTCACCTTCTGTCCCTGTGAGATGTGTGTGTGTGTGTGTGTGTGTGTGTGTGTGTCTGCGTGTTTGTATTTATTGGTATGTTTGTGTGTAGGTATTTAAATATATGTCTATGTAGGTGTTCATTTCCATGTGTGTGGGGGAGTGTTTTTTGTTTCCTGTGATGGGAACGTGTGTGTGTGTGTGTGTGTGCGTGCGTGCGTGTGTGCGTGCGTGTGTCTGTGTGAGAGATAAGCGACACAATCCTAGAGACTGGCACACACTGAGAGTGTCACTGGCTGAGTTTTTTTTCTGCTGTCACACACACGTTCTTATCAATGAGCTAAATCTAGACTGCACACACTGCCAGCTTAGAGCAGCACATTTGCTGGCTTGTCTCTGCAGAGAGGTGTGGTCTGGTCGCCGGTCAGGAATGTGGGCATGCTGGATGCTATGAGGGATGTGAGTATGTGTGCTATGCGGATCTGGATATAACCCCTAGGGTTTGACAGGCCAGGAATGCCCTTTGAACTCTATGTGGAGAACAGGCCCTACACCAAGCAAGTATGAAGGCGGGCCTGGAGAAAGCGTTTCATCAAGCAGTGGTCCAACTCAACAGACATCATTAATGACTTCCTCTGGACGACCGTGTAAAATGCATTCCTCTATCTACAGAGAGAGGAAAATACCAGTGAAATAATAATTGCATTATTTTTCTTCCTGTGGTGTTTATTTAAACCAAACCAAACTGTGGATCCGGTGGTGTTTAAATGTAGAGGACGGACGTACACAGGAGAGACCTAATCAGGACGGGAGGAATAAGGAAACGCAATCTGTGTTTCTAAACAAACACCGCGGGAACACTAGTTTCACTCTCTCTATTTCCTACGGCTTCCTAACAACTCCACCTCCAACTCTAGCCCCAGCTAATGTGAATATTATCCTCCATACCTTTTTAACTCTAGCACCAGCTAATGTGAATATTATCCTACATACCTTTTTAACTCCAGCAACAGCTAACGTGAATATTATCCTCCATACCTTTTTAACTCTAGCCCCAGCTAATGTGAATATTATCCTACATACCTTTTTAACTCTAGCACCAGCTAATGTGAATATTTTCCTCCATACCTTTTTAACTCTAGCACCAGCTAATGTGAATATTTTCCTCCATACCTTTTTAACTCCAGCACCAGCTAATGTGAATATTATCCTCCATACCTTTTTAACTCCAGCACCAGCTAATGTGAATATTATCCTACATACCTCTCTGCAGAAACAGAAAAAAAGGTATGGAGGATAATATTCACATTAGCTGGTGCTAGAGTTAACAAGGGTCTATTATATTTGAATATGTACTCATGTTTATTAGAAAAGCTTGTTGTTTTATTGTGTTCTACTATCGCGTGAATACGTACCTCTGTTTAGCGTAGCCTCCAACCACGGGCGACGTTAGCTGGCCTTCCTTGTTCGACACCTGCATGTAATACTGTCCACTGGCTGGGCCAATCGGCGTGTCCATCGCCTTTACAGGGAGGGCGGGCTCAACGGAGCAGTCCAAGACACACAGGGGCTCAGAGTCCCTGACACTCGTGTCACTCAAACAGCTGGAGGGCGCCGGGATGGATTGTTCCGGAAGCACCTCCGGCAACAATGTACAGCGGCTGGTTGTCATGGCAGCAGACGGTAGTCTCTTTTCCAGGTCGGCTGGCGGCGTTCTCACCGAAAATCTCTAGACTGGGAAAATAGAGAGCCAGAGAAGAAGAAGAAGAAGAAGAAGAACAGAATGTGTAAAAGTTAGAACGGAGAGAGAGTAGAATATGGCAATAGTGTTGCACATACTATTTCACCATATATATGGAAACTACTGTATTTTATAACTACTCCTCTACAAAGCTGTTCTGTTAGCTTGACACAACAGTCAGAAGTGGAGGTCAGCCAGCTTTACAGTAGAAGAAGTCATTGTGTTGCAAGAGTGTACATGCACAGACAGACAGATTGACAGACAGAGGTCATTGTGATGAGAGAGTGTAGAGACAGACAGACAGAGAGACAGACAGAAAGGGCATCTTTACATCTCCCCACAGACTCATGTTTGAAAACAGACCTACAATCTCTTTAAGCTGTGTTTTGATGTTGGTCTTTTATTTGATTTGATTTGATTTATTTTATTTTGTTTGTTGCAGCTTTTATTGCTATTTTATATATGCTATTCCATATTTA
>JAPMUY010005109.1:290000-366980 GCA_026901105.3 Galaxias olidus | reverse complement strand
GTCCTCTTCCCTTCTTTACTTATTGTCTCCTTTCCCCAGCTCTTTCTCCCACTCGTTTTGTCTATCTCTGTCTCCCTTTCTCTTGTTGTCCTACTTATTATTTCCGCCTTGTAAGTGAACGGCAATGCCTGCCAAAAATGCAATGCTTGTCAAAATGGTACGTAGGTTAGTTGTTTGTGATTCAATGCAACTGTCTAACTATATAATATAATTTTAAAAAGCTGTCCCATTAAGAAACTATTTGACTAGATACTGCCTATTTGGTATACCTAGAGTATATGAAATTTGAGTTACTCACCCTTGTGGTCAAAGGCTGCTATCCAAACTTCATTATCCCAAAAAAATACACTACGAGTGCACAACACACTCCAGCTTTAATAATGCTGCACAGACTTGTGTTGAAGCTTATAAGCAAAGGTCATATTACGAAATAGAGAAATAGGCAAGTCAGTCATACACCATGAGAAAAGGAAAACTAGCTCTGTTGCAATATAGAGAGAACACTCTTTAATCAATACTAGCATATATTTTATAGGGGTCTGAGTAATGATTCATTACAAGGTATAAACCCTACTTAACATACTTTGGCATTCTCTAAAACCATGACAGACAATGATTAGAACATCTGCATTTTAGTAGGAATGCTTTTGACATGAATGTGCCATGTTAAATTTGTTTACATTTCAATTCATTGGCTTTAAACACTAAGTATCCACCAATTCAAGCCTTTTTGTGCTTCACAATGGCCCTGTCCTCATATCATCGCAGCTATTATTTTCACAGAGATGGAGCAGAAAGACAGAGGGGGTTGCCACACCTGTCCAAAATCGCCACCCCAAGCTTACAGTAGTATCGGCCCTATGGGGATTTCACTTCTGGGTTTGTTTTTTTTTTAAGTTGAGGTGTACAGACTGTGCCCTCCTCGCCGCTCCTCAGGCAGTGGGGCCTTGTCAGAGGGATTAGTCTGCTCTGTCGGCCTGGCACATGGGTCCACAAGGTGCACTGGCAGATAGGCATGTCTTTCACAAGACTTACACAGCCCTCGTTCCAACCTACACTCCAAGAAGCTCTCTTTGAATGCCACCGCTGTTGTTTTTCTAAATTCTTTTCATTGCCTCTTGTTTTTTTTTTTTTTTACTCTCACTCTTTCTTTTGCTTCAGCATTCCACCTGGTTGCTGAAAAGCCTTTCAGTAGAGAAAAAAATGTGTTTTCTTTCATCAGCGTGCATAATGCAGTTTCGGTTGACTTATTTGTTCTTACAGTCACCCGTTTTATTTTTCTTAACATTTCTTATTTTTATCGTTATCCCGCCAACCCTTATGACGTCCCCTTTAAAGGGGTTTAGAGATCTATTGCTAAAGAGAACTGTTGAACTCCTGATCCTTTTAAAAAGTCAATGCAGTTAATCTAAATTTGTCCAATTTGACCAATTACAGCACATACAAATGTCTTAGTGAGCTCAGTCGCACGGTAAACTTGCAGTTGACTGACTGTGAATAGGCCTACGAGAGGTTTCCTGTATTGAAGTCGTCCGCTATACAGTCAGCCAGAGGGAAGAAGTGCGACTCAAATAACATGTTGTATTATTCATCCTGTCTCTGGACTCTTAACCCCATACCGCTCAATAAAACATATGCTTTTCCCACCCTCTCTTCACCCACACCACCACATCAGAACCCCTGGCATGCTCCCGCAGCAGGAGTATCGAACAGGCACATTGGACATTTTTGTTCGATTAGGATTAAAATATAGCGATACATGTGCTAGAATGTCAAGGCCTCGGGTATGAACTTCAGCAAAACAGATTAATCGATTTTAAGGCTGCAGTTTATACAATGTTGTCGGCATAATAGCAGTGATCGAGGATTCAGGCAACTGACCTGCTTTTTTTTTGGTGCCAGTCTTCACCACCAAGAAACAAGTAAAATTGAAAAGGTATTGCAAGTCAACCATTAAAGTGAAATGAGATCATTCTGAAAAACCACAAGAAGTAATTTGGGTATCTTTTCAAAGAAGGAGCCCAAGTTTACAAAGTTAAATTAAAAGTGACTATAAAGTGATTTTTTTTCTTCAGATCTAGTAATACTGATGGTCTTATGCAATTACTTTTGTCATTCTATTGCTTTCTATTTGGCAAAATTGAGGACATGGAGGAACTAGACTTATTTTGTAGACTATGTTTTATTTCACCTGATCAGTTCCCTACTTTTCTATATTACCCAATTCACCCCTATCGCTTTGAGAAGATGGATGATGAGAAAGCACATAGATAAATCAGAGTCAGAGTATTTCAAAATACTGGCATTCTATCCCGAGACAAGAGCTATTCTCTCTGCCAATTCATTCAGAGAGAATTCTTATTCCTCAGTTGGCCAATTAGGAGTGTCCAAAGGTCTCTGATAAAATGTAAGAATTTGTGAAGTCAGGAGAAAATATGAATATTTAAATATGTGAAGAGGGGGGAAGACTCCAGGACCAGTCCTGCATGTTACAACTCTCAATTAGGTTGAAGAGTAACAATGAAATGCTTTGTGAAATGTGAAAGTGTTATGCGACAGCGCTTCAGCAATTCTCCCAGGTTTATAGAGCAAGATGACTGTGAAGAACACAAGTTCTACATCTTCACTTACCTCGACTGGTGCACACCATGTTCCAAATAGATTCGTTTTACGACATTCTTGAGTAGAGGCATGTTTTATTATCATTGAGAAAAACGTTCTGAAGTAATTTAATCTGCAGCACTGAATAAATGTTTCCTTTTGAGTGATATTACTGCCAACCAATGTACATATTCAATATATACACCCACACATTTTCCTGCGTGTGCATGTGATTGTGTGTGTGTGCCATACAGAGGATGTGCCCTGTTTGTCCTCTTTGTAAATGGTTCCCCTTTTTTTTAAGTTACCACTAACTAAGCCAGTATTTACACCTGCTACTCATCTTCACTCCGCTAGCTCAGAAAATATTCTGCCTGGCTCCTTTACCCTGCCATGGAGAGTTCTGTGAAAGTTACTGTTGTGTGCGTGTTTGTACGTGTTTTGCTTGCTTGTGCCCTCACGCTCTGTCTTCTTGCTGTTGTCCGCCACCAGCCACACCACTGAGGAGAGAATTGCGAGGTGACGCTACAGAACGATATCTGCGACATGCGGATTGGGTAGGTTGGAAGATGGGTTTAAGTGTCTAATTGCTTAGGTATTTTCCAAAGAGTCATGTGGGGAGTAAATCAAATTCTACTTCATGATACTATAAAGGCACCAAGCTGCCATTCCATTCTCTCTCTCTGCTCTTTAAATTATTCTCCTTCTCCACATTCTATTCTCTATGAGGTGACACATAATGGATGGATGAGTATACAGAATTGTATCTGCGGACTGGAGATATTAGTGTGATAGGATATAGCGCTGACAAAAAGATTAGCAATTGTGTCATACGCATTAGTAGAATGAGTCTACAAAGAAAGGAAGAGAAGAACAACACTCTCTTTTTTTTACTGTTTCCTTAGACTTTTTTTTTTTTTTTTGCCAAATGGCATAGATCATGTGATATTCTAAGTAAATGTCTTATTGACGAGGCTTAAGGTACATATCATACCACACCTAACCATACATACCATGACATGCCAGGAGAAGAACGTACAACCTGGTATGGCAGAATAATACAGTTTTAGCTCTAGAAAATGTAGTCTATGACTTGAGCAAGGCAAGCATATGTTGTCAGGGAATGCCACTTTGATGAACCATTCCTGTGTATATGTGCTTTCAGATCCATTTATTTCAATTCATTTCTTTACTAGATGAATTGGAATTACCACACGTAGTCTCTTGATCTGAAAGGCCCTCTCTTTACAATCAAATTGGGTTTTACTTTCTGCTCAGTGAAGCGACGAAGCTCAATTACTCATAATAATTTTGAGCTCCCTGTGTTTTTTCCCTAGTATTGCATAAGCACATGCAAAATTATATCAAAATAAAACTAGAAAAATAAAACAATACGTTTATAATTTGTTGAAATAGGATAGTGGGCAAAGGCAAAACTTTAGAATTTGATTTGATTTAGAAAATAAATTAGGTTCAATGTAGCTCCCTGGTAAAGAAGGTTACAGTGTTTTCTAAGATAAAATATAGAATAGAATTCCAACTTTAATTAAAACTACCAGAAAGTTTCTAAAGGCTAACATAATCCATGCACTTTGTACTTATTCCTTGACTTACAGTATAGATCGACTCCTTTGTCCTTTGATCTTGAACTGACCGTACAGATAGCATTCTACCATCATCTCTCCCTGCAAGTGCTTTGGCAGCAGAAAATAAATTGACCTTGGATACTATTGGGGATAAAGCCATGGGAGACTAGACCTTCCCCTCTTTGAAAAAGGTGTGGGAGGTTGTGGGATAAAAAATGTACAATGTTAGAGTCATACATCAGTTGTTTGATAGGGGCATATAATAAGATTCTGACCATAACGTGCTATCATTCAAAACATTTTGCACTTCTAATAAAAAATTAAAGAACTCTTGCTTCGCTACCAGCACCAGCAGATATGTTTCACTAGTGATAATATGGATACCTTTGAAATTAGCATACACAAGAGTGTACTGTAATGTTTCCTTTACATTTGATTTTGCTTTAAAACATTGTACATATCTATTCAGCTTCAGTGCACAGGTATTGTGTTTGTACAAAGTTGTCTGTCAATACATTTTAAAGGTAAAACATCTGCTACGTCTTGTTTTGATTTTTGGCCAGGTCTCCCACTTTGTGAATTTTATAGTTGCATAGTTCATTAAGATAAGACCAACGTTTCTTATTCAAATAAAACAAATTCAAATGTATCGTATCATGTATCAGGAGTTTTCTATTGGACTTCTTACAATACAAACATTTTAACTTAAAATTACATTAATGACTACTAACTTTCCAGGTTCATTCATATTCATGGTGGCAAACATTCTAGCCTAAAACCAACTTTGTGAATGAATTAGCTGTGAGCTTGAATAAACTTGTTTTTGATCACTTCAGGCTTAACCCCTCAACGCTGGTCCAGATTCCCTTGGAGTTGAAACAAAATTTTGACATTGGTTTTCACAAGGGGTTCAAGCCCTTCAAGACGAGGTTAATGAGGGAAATAGTACTGCGATCCAAATCTCAATAAAAGAGACTTGAATGCTAATAAATCTCTGCCCAACAAGTCTTCAGGCATGACAATCTTCAAGCATTTGACAGTTTGATAGTGGTCACAAAAACATGACAACTACAACATAAAAAAGATGTCTTGGTTTTTACCTGATGATATGCTTTGAAATAAGACTGAGAAGACCTTCCATTGGCCAATGTGTTTATTCTGTAGCAGTTCTATTCACTTTTAATTTAAATAAATATTTCTCATTCTGTTGTTAACTTGAGCAACATTGAAAAGCCTGTAATGTATATAGTCTTTACAATCTCCTTCTGCCCACCTCGTCACCACTTTAAATGACAACCGCCCCTCCACCTGACAGGAATATTTGTCTTTTTATCAGTTTGTTCAACTCAAGTAATGCGTGAAAGTGGTAATTCCTGCATGCTTTATAATATAAACGCAAAGTAACTGTAGCAATTCATAAAGAAGAAAGAAATAACAGCCTTCACACAAAACGTCTAAGTGAAAGGTAAAACTGTTCTTATTTCTCCTCTAGAGTAATGCAGAGTAGACAGATTACAAAGCTTTGTTCCCCCTTTCCAGCTCCCTGTCTCACAGACACATTGGGACAGAGAAGAGGACTAAATGAGTGTCATCGACATAAATGGGCAATGAGTGGATAATCTTTGTCAGAATCAGCCATGATGGAAGGAGAGCGAGAGCATGTGCCTGCATCAAAGAGCTTCCTGTCAGCTGTTCGCGGCTAAACGGGCCCCTGTTAGCTGTGATACAGCCGCCGTATCCCCCTGA
Organism: Galaxias olidus; assembly: GCA_026901105.3. NCBI lineage: Eukaryota > Metazoa > Chordata > Actinopteri > Galaxiiformes > Galaxiidae > Galaxias > Galaxias olidus. The sequence goes on along the minus strand of JAPMUY010005109.1, from coordinate 361,047 downwards.
TTGAAGCAAGGAACCGCAGAGCCGACAAATAGAAAAATAAAAAGAGGAGAGGAGTAAAGGGGGTATGGAATGGTAGAGAGAAAAAGAGCACAAATTGTTGGAAGACAGACAGACAGTGTGTGGCTATGATTGAGTGGGGGTGAAAGAAAAGTCAGGGGTGGGAGAACAAAGGCAAGCACAGGGGAATGTTTTTCATCATCAGCAACAAGAACTACATCATAAGGAACAACTGAGAGTACACTTGAAGTGAACAAAACATTACTGCCAAAAACCGTTTCGTTAATTCAGTTTGATTGCACATTTTCTGATCAAAATGTATTCACATCCTATACTTCAGTAAAGGTAAAATGCTGTAACATAACAAAATGACACCATTGAAAAGGCCCACTGATATGAATGAAAACGAGTGAGAGGGAAGGCAACCCACTTTGTGGAAAATTAAACTAAACCATTCATATCTGTAGCCGGCTTTGAACATAATCTTGGGTGAAATGGGATGGGGAGATTGCGAGCTAAGTGAGTTCTTATTGTCTTGATGCAGAGCTCCATTCCGTTTTTTGTCTGACCTTGAAGACGGAGAGCAGGGGAACCAAACTAATAAGGTACACGTTTCTCCCATAGTAAACGAGCTGCAACTCCTGGGAGGACTCACAGAGGCGATCTCTGATGGGCTCTGACACTCAACTTTGCCAATCCCACCAAGCACAAGCTTCAATAGTGCATTTATAAAGTATAAAGGGACTGACCGAGAGACAGAGAGAAACTAGTGAGAAAGAGAGACAGAGAGAGAGAGAGATAAAGAGAGAGTGAGAGTGTATGTTTGAAGAAAATTAAAGAGAAGATGGGGGTGGAGAGAGAAGAAAGTGAGGGAAAGAAAGACAATTTACCAAAAATGAAATAGAGGTCTGATGCACTGACCTTTGTCGTCCACCTGAGGCTGTTACAGCAGCCCAGGGTGACAAAAGGGGGAGAAAGAGACTTGGGGAAAAAAGAAAAAGGATAAATGAAGTTACACTAAAGGAAGGCGATTCCGTTTGAATTGTGTCTGCACAGCGGAAGACGTGTACCCTCTGAACATATAGATAGGACGTTCTCACAGTCTGTCTGTCTAGTGCGTGCCCTGGAGAAAGTTATATGAGAGGGGCCCACCCTGAGCTATGTTTTATGCATGGAGTCCATGTTTAAAAAATGTGTCGGAAGGCATTATTTAGCAGAGCCTAAATATTGATAAGACGGTCATGTAATGCTAATGTTTTTTCTTTTCTCTTTTTTTATATGCTTTGTGAACTGAGACAATTACGAGGATTTTATTTCCGCTTTTTATTCATCCAGTCAGAACCGGGATGACCTCCAGTCACTTGTTGCACTAGGGAATCAACGTGCGCATAAACTCTAAAAAATCACTGCATTCACCCGAGAGTTCATTTAATATGTGGAAATGACTTGGGATTCATCGGCTCTTGTGAAATGTGCATGTGAGAGTTGGTTAAGCATGACAGTTCATCAATTCTCATTAGCTCAAGGCGATCCTGGCCGGGTCGTTGGCTCTGTAGCACTATTTTTTAAAGCCACAAACCAAAAATTACCAAACTATAACGTTGCAGCTCTGAAAATGCACTATGGATCTGCTAATGTAGATTTGTCATTGGCATACTGTGGCTTTTATGTTACAAAGCTAGGCAGCCTTACAATAGGCACTCTTTTGGTAGAGAAGGGCAGATCATAATTGTCTGCTTAAATGAATGCCATAATTACTAGTGTTACTCCAGTACTGTTTCAATGCTCTGCAGGAACTCTTTATTATAGGGAAGGAGAAGCAAAGCGCTTCCTTGCATAAATTATCCTGGACTCTCTCAACATGACCACTGCTTTCCCATAGCGCAGATGTACTGTAAATGCCAATTCTTTCCCTCCCTCTGTTTCTCTCACTTTGCCGGCATGTGTTTCCTGTTGAAGATAAGGCAGATCTTCATTCTGAAGTTATAAATGCCAGTTCAAATTTGAATTGGTTTCTCTCTCTCTCTCTCTCTCTCTCTCTCTCTCTCTCTCTCTCTCTCTCTCTCTCTCTCTCTCTCTCTCTCTCTCTCTCTCTCTCTCTCTCTAGCCTTGGCAGCAAATACTGAAGTAAAATATTAAATCACCCTTGGAAAACATATTCATGCTCAGAACTGGATTTTCATCAGTTTTCAATCAAGTACAATGATTTTGAATAGATTGATTGAGAGAATGATTTTCAATATATGATCTTCTGGTAGCAATTAGCCACAACCATGTGCAGGTGGAAACACATAAGAAACATTCAATATATTAATTTTGTAAAGCGCCTTTCATTTTTGATGGAATCCACAATACACTGTTGTCATAACAACACAGCTACAGACACTTCACTTAGCCAGCTGATTTCTGAGGCTGGGCCTCAGTCGATGGGTCACCGTCCCCACTTTCCATTAGTTTGCCTCTCCACTGCTCATTCATCATGCCACTCTGCTATGCTCTACTGCTTTAATCGTGCTTATTACACCTGTCCTCATGAATCTCTCAGTGCAATCTATCCCTCCGTCGCAGCCTGGTTATGGGGCCTCCCCGGGAGCGGCGCCCCTTTACCTCTTAATCAGTGGAAGAAAATTGCACAAAAGCGCCGTTAGCTGACTTTAATGTCCGGTTCCAACTGTCCTCTGCTGTTGAAAAGCTTTTACCGACAACACATTTCTATGTTTCTTTGGGATCAATTCCTGTTTACCCTCCAAACAGGACAGGTTTAAAAAGGGTACGGAAGGGTAAGTTTAAAAGGATTCTAGTGATTTTAGCCATTCCGAGAAAGGTTCATACAAACAGCAAAGCAGCCATATTACTGCCCTGGTTTTGGTTTACAATCCTACAGCATGGGTTGTATGTTAGTCACCTAACAAGATGTTGTGTTATCTTTCCAACTAAAGGGGGCACCTAGATTATCACCTATATAACACTTGAGCTCAAATTCACCAGATCAATTTACTCAAAAACCATGCTGTTATTCCCATTCATTAAAAGAAGGGTGGATGTGTGAGTGTTTGTGTGTTCCTCCTGACGTGCAATCAATTCTGGGGAAGGCCTGTGCTCTACGTGTGTGACAAGGGTCTGTAGGAGTGCTGTAATTGGACTTGCTAGGTGGATCTTAGTGACAGGATGCAACTGTTTGTGTGCGAGGTAAAAAGAGAGAGACAGGGGAGAGAGAGAGAGAGGGGGGGGAGAGAGAGAGAGAGAGAGAGAGAGAGAGAGAGAGAGAGAGAGAGAGAGAGAGAGAGAGAGAGAGAGAGAGAGAGAGAGAGAGAGAGAGAGAGAGAGAGGGGTAATAGAAAGGGTAAGGTGGGGTTTCTTGGATGGGAATAATATGGATTGCATCCCTTCCTTGTTATTATGGATTCATGAGACAGTGAATGTGCATCTCAGTGAGGGGTTAGTGATAAAACCGCCCTCTAGCGCATAGTTCAATGGAAAGTGAACTGTAGCATGTAGGAGTTCATGCATTATGTATTCCTAATGCAATAGAGTATACATATGTTTAGTATACTGCATTAATATTTTCTCAGGATGTTGAAACACCATGTACTGAAACGATTATGATAGTTTAATTGAATATTCATATTACACTGATATGGTTGCTCTATAATACCATAGTGCACTAAAGCACAATTAGTGTTGTTTTTGTATGTGATGGCGTTCATTTTTTATTGGTAACCACTTTGTAACATTGTTGACCTAGAGCTATTCAATAAAAGTGAAATATTATCATTATTCATTTGGTGTTACGTGTGTGTTGCGTGTAGTGTATAGAGTGAGTATAATTGCTGCTTTAATCACATGCTTTTGAGGACTGGCAAACAGAGAAAAGGCCTAAACAGACAGAAAACCAGCTATTGAAACCTGCAACCATACATTGTATATTAATCTATCCATATCAGCACCAAGAGATGTGTTTATATGATGCTAGCCAAGGACTAGTATGCTTGCATTTGCCTGTTTCAGTATTACAAAATGCTGGTTAAGGAAAGTGCCATGTGAATACTGTATACCCAACCATGATTTCATCAAGTTCCTATTTGGCCTTGAGGTGATTCAAGAAACTATGAAGTGTCAGAAAAACACTTCTGTATCACAATTAGCAGATAAAATCTTTTGACATTTCCTCTAAATTGGCCTCGTATCTCCCTCTCAGCTAAATCTGCCATGACAGGAGTTTATGTGTCACAGGCTGTATGAGAAGGTGGTTTGAATGTGTGTGTGTGTGTGTGTGTGTGTGTGTGTGTGTGTGTGTGTGTGTGTGTGTGTGTGTGTGTGTGTGTGTGTGTGTGTGTGTGTGTGTGTGTGTGTGTGTGTGTGTGTGTTTGCCTGTGTGCCTTTGTGCCTGTGTGCCTATGTGCATGTTTTTATATGAATGTATGTGCAATACACATACATCCAACCCTCCCTCTGTGAATGTAGCATTGCATTGCATTATGCACCAGATATCGGATCCTTCTTCGCCATCTCTATTTCTTCAGCAGTGTTACCACAGGGACTACTAGCAGTACCAACCGCTGAGCAATTACAACACCAGTGGCATGTAGCGATGTGTGATATAGCTTGCAGCATATTCACTAAATGAGTATACCCTACTAATTCATATGCATTTCCAAGGGGTGGGCAGAAGAGAGGAGACAGAGGGAGAGGGAGGCGTTTAATGTTGTCCATTTGGCTTGAGCAAGTTGCACTCCGAGAGGTCGGCTCCATCAGCGAAGCAGCAGGAGGGCTTGACGATTCATTTGGGAGATCCCGTTTCAGAGACCGCAACAGTTGTTTTGTGATTTTGTGTCTCTGCATTACAGTCGAATCAACACGGCATGAAGAAAAAGAAGAAGAAGAAGAAGAAGAAGAAGAAGAAGAAGAATAATAATAAGAAGAAGAAGAAGAATAAGAAGAAGAAGAAGAAGAAGAAGAAGAAGAAGAAGAGCAACTTACTGTCTAAGACTCTTGAATCAATGTTTTCGAATGATCCATTAAAGTTGTGAAACACTGAACATGTAAATTAGAAAGATATATTCATGTTTGTGTGTTTTTGTTTCCATTTCCACTGGCAAGTGTAAGAGTGTTGGACTGTGTAGAGAACTGTGGAAGAAAACGGTCTTCCGGTTATTTTAGTGTTTATAATCAGGCTGTAAGAATAAATTTGGTATATAACAGAATACGAGCACTAACAAAGTAAGCATTGCTTGTTTGTCAGTGGACCCTCCAAAGCCACTATAAAATTCCTAAAATTCAAGGATACTTCAACCAGTGTTAATGCACTTGGTTACAGTCATGTCATAGGACCTTGACTTAGTCCAAACAGGTGATAAGTGGAAGTTTACTTCGTCTCAGAGTTTGCATCCCTCTATGGGCCAATGGTCAGTCCTACAGAACATTAGGAGTCCCTAGATGCATTATCAAGTGATGCATTAGCAACTGACTGGACATGGATGCTATACTCTATATGAACTGTGGCAGTGTATTAGTATTCTTAGACTATGATTAAGATGATTAGGTCAATGTAATAACTATGGTACTCTAAAAACAAAAATGACGCAAATCATAATATGGAAATGTGTTATTTCAACAGAAGCAGACGTTTCATTTAGTTAGCTAACACTTTTAGCCAAAGGAAATCCTAATGTTGTGGTATGTTACTGTAACCAGCCAAATCTTGTTGATGCATTTCATGCTGTGAAAAACAGGCGCTACCAGCTAGCTGCTTCAGAAGACATGAACGGAATGGACACGGCTTCAATGTTGACTTCTATTAGACGTTGTATGAGCAGCGTGAATGTGTTTGTTCATTTTAGTTTTGTTTGTTTGTTTGTTCATAAGTGGGTGTGCTAAACATAATGTACTGCACGCTGTTTGGAGGACCAAAACTTGGGATGCAGAGGGCACAGTGGGAGGAGGTGAGAGAGAGCATGAAGTGAAGAGTCAGCCACATAATGGACCAAAACAAGTGTCGAGAACAAGTTGGCTTTCAATAGTGTTTCCTGAGGATGGTCACATTGTTAATGAGAACCATTAGAGCTATACAGACACAGAGTCAACCCACACAAGGATGGTAATGTCCTCTAACAACTATCCAATCAAGAAAAAATAGGGATGATGCACTCTCCTCTGTAATTTTTTTTCCTGTGTTATGTTGTTATGTTAATTTTACGACCTATAGAGAATATGTATATGTATGTACTTTTTACAGTTTTATGTACTTGTATGTTTAAAGTATGGAAGGCTTTGTACTGTACTGCCGGTCTACAACTGTATAGCTGGCAAAATTATATCCCTGGCATTACTTTACAACACATCTCTAATGAATATTGTGCATTTGTTTTGAATGTCTTCTAGGGTCAGGAACCTACTGCAATGAGCCAGTGGGTTTATCCCATACCAGGATTAGAAGCGACAGCCATCCGCTGACGAGCTGTGGCCAAGTTCCTGGTGCTCAGAGTCAACCAGCTGGTGATGGGACTACTGAGGTGATTCTGATTCCATCAGTTGTGCTGGAGAACACAGTTAAGGCAGCAAGGGCTGAAGGTGGTGTGTATGTGTGTGTGTGTGTGTGTGTGTGTGTGTGTGTGTGTGTGTGTGTGTGTGTGTGTGTGTGTGTGTGTGTGTGTGTGTGTGTGTGTGTGTGTGTGTGTGTGTGTGTGCGCGTGTGTGTGTGTGCGTGCATGTGAGCATGGTAGTGGTTGAATGCCCTGACTCAACTGCATCCGACAGGTGAGTCAAGTGGAAGCAACATCACCCCAAGGCAGATTGAGAGGAACAGAGAAAAAAACTCCCAAAGGGATTAGAGCTTTGCATAACTTTGAGAGAAAAGGAAAAAGTAAAGTCAGGTATTTATGTGTGTGTCTGTGTGTGAGAGACAGAGAGAGACAGAGAGAGACAGAGAGTGAAAGAGAGAGAGAGAGAGAGAGAGAGAGAGAGAGAGAGAGAGAGAGAGAGAGAGAGAGAGAGAGAGTTCCTCCCTGTACCCATCTCATACAAATCACAGTAGAAATGAACTTTACCCCACTGTTTGTTAGTTTGTTACATACCAAGAAAGATCATTTACTCTCATGGACTAGTAAAAGTGTCAAGCTGCAACTCTATAAAAAAGCACAAAGTGCAAAGAAGGGCCTGTGCTATACCTTTTCTTTTCAGAAAGTGTGTTTGTGGGTGTGTGACGGTTTCTTTGTTCCGCATCACTGCCAGTTGACAAAAACACATTTTTGTGTAATTAAAATGGTAGCATGCCCAAAACTATACCACTGATAAGAAAACCCTCCTACACAATGCAGACAAGTTACTTGCAGTTCTCACAACACTTTGCAACTCAAACGACCTGCTGATTGGTTGGCTTAGAGTCAGCATCTTGCAGGAAATTGCCTAGAGGCAATTTTAAAGACATGCATCCCTTCTTGTAAATTGACATGTTTGGTTCATTCTTTTAATGGTGCCTTTAGTGCTGGCGGGTTTTTATATTCAGGGGAGAGTCAGCTTTTGTGAGCATGTGTGTGTCTGTGTTAGGGTAAGTGTGTTTGTTTGTGTCTGTGTTAGTGTAAGTGTGTTTGTTTGTGTCTGTGTGAGTGTAAATGTGTTTGTTTGTGTCTGTGTGAGTGTAAGTGTGTTTGTTTGTGTCTGTGTGAGTGTAAGTGTATTTGTTTGTGTCTGTGTGAGTGTGTTTGTTTGTGTCTGTGTGAGTGTGAGTGTGTTTGTGTATCGCATTGGGTGGCAGGGTTAGACAAGTTCTTGAAGTCCATAAATCTCAACATCTCTTACACTGTCTGGCCGCAACATCGATGTTGGGCAGTGGGCTGCTCCTAAACTGTTGGGATCAACGATTACAATTGACATCATATGGATACTATACCTGAATCTATTGATAATGTAATAGGCTTCAAACTCAACTACAATGTTACAGGGAAATACAGTTTGTATTTCTTTAGTCAATATTCTCCTTGAAGACAATAGAATTTCACACCCAACCAAAACACCGATGCTTATTAGGTGAACCTCAACATTACAGAAAACAAAACCTTTTGATCAACTATAAAGTTGAAATATCGTACATTTTCAAAAATGTATCATGTCATTGCAGAAACAGAGCACATAAAAGCAGGAAAAACAGCTGGTATTCAAACTACCTGAAGGCAAGTTAAATAAAATTGAGCAACCATCAAATATCATTTAGAAATGGGTCTCATTTTTTTGTTTACTGCCAGCTAGAGTGAAGGAAGATGAATGAAGTTGAAAATACCTTGATTACGCTACGCCACTCTGTCTTAAACACATATTGTCATGCACAGCATCACACCCTTCTGCACAAAATTGCCTTCAAACAGTTTACCACCCTTTAGAGCAAAAACCCCCAAAGCAGTGAGCAGTGAACTGACTCAATCTTTAAGCAGCCCACACAGTCAACTGCTCCGTCATTTTAACAATGCATCAGTGACCACATTAATGTTAAAACTAGTGTTTTGTTTTCTGCTGTGTGCTGTAAGTAGACCCATGGGATGCAGCAAGCCCACTGTTCCACTGCTCAACAATGAAGAAAGGATCTGCGAAGAAAGATACACTTGGTAGACTCAATATTTGACACTGGCATCAGAGATCCTAGCCTAGAAAAGCAAAAATATCTTGACCCATTCTGTTTTCTAAGCTGTTAAGATGAGCTCCTGCTGCTCTGAGTCTGTCAAGGAGAAATAAGGGTTGTGTGTTCACACGAGCGACGAGCGAGAGTGTGTGTGTGAATATGGGTGTCAAAATATGTGTGAGTGTGCACAGCAGTCTTTTTTTACCTTCACCAAAATGATCGCTTGTCACAATGGTGGTCTCACATGAAGGGCAGATGTAAAAGAGAGAGCCCCTGCTTACAACCGACTGCTCTATTCTCTCAGTGCTGCCAGTGAGGAAGTGAGTGAGTGAGTGAGTGAGTGAGTGAGTGAGTGAGTGAGTGAGTGAGTGAGTGAGTGAGTGGTGGACGAGGTAAAGTGATGAATTATAAAATCATCTCTTTAGACAGAAAATCAGACCAAGAGAGATAAATCAGAGTTCATTAATCTATGGTTTGGAATGTGAAACCACATAGATATTGGACACCACAGTTAAGTGCAATTATTATGTTGGATTGTAAGAACTAAATAAGCACTAACAAAAACCAGACCACAAAATGTTACTCATATGTTACCATAGAAAAACTTCAGAGCTGTTTTTTACATTATTTTGCAGAAATATTCTACAGGGAACTGTTTCTTACTCTTTCAAAAACGACAAAAAGAGTGTAAATTTTTCAGAATGTCAATCTTAAAGTGTTTCTAGGTAGAAGGCAGCAGTGACTGGGAGGGCAAGGACAATTGAGAGGAAGGATGTTACTGTCAACAGATTTACTGCAAGGCATATTCACTTTAACAGCCTCGAAGAGTGAATGCATTATGGAACTCAACTTTCATTCCTCTACATTTTAAATCAATACACTACTGCACACATCTGCGCACGCGCGCACACACACACACACACACACACACACACACACACACACACACACACACACACACACACACACACAGAGAGAGAGAGAGAGAATCCAATCTATCCGTCTTTCTTGCTTCTGTCTGTAGTCCTATAGAATGAAGTCAGGTTAAGATTAAGTAGACCACATTGTAATTAAGACGCCATGTCCTTGATAATTAAAGCACTCAATATACTTCCACATTCAGCCCACGGGTCCAATGTAGAGGTCAGACACCTACACAACACACATATGAACACCACATTGAGGTGTTCTGACAAAACACCAATGCTTACAGCATACATATATTAATAATGTAGCCTAGTTGGACGTGACTGCAATTGCCTCGCTGTTGACTGAGCAATAGCCCCCTGCCTAACTGTAGTAATCATCTTCATCTTGTCCAGTGATCCAGTGGAGTGGAAAGAGAATCAGAGTGTCCATTCTGACCTTCAGTGCCTATGAGATGTTCATATTTTCACTTTCCACTTTTGTGTGCATGTGTACAGTTGACAAGGTTGTAGAATGATGTGCATAAGATATGTAATTGGATTTTTTTTGCTCTACCAATGCCTAGAGGGGTTAAAGTTAATGAACTACTAACTACTATAACCTCCATACTTTCAGCTAAATATTAGGGTTCTCCACCAAAAGGGGTGCTAACACATAAAAACCAAACAGTTTTATAAAAACATGTATTTTGATGAAGAAATGGTCTTCAGCTAATATTTTATATCTGAAGTATATTTCTCACTTTATTTTTTCCATTTCATTTCGATATTAGTCTCTCAAATGTATTCAGTTTAGATTAGTATACTTTTGTGGGCAACTGAATAGTTTAATTTCCTTTTTTATGTTTATTAGTTGTCTCTGAGTCGATTAAGAAAATCCAAACCTATTGTAGCTATTATATGAAATCTTGAAAATTAACCTTGGCTATCGCCAGCCGGACACCAACTCTCATATTCAACAAATCAAACTAAAACTGCCGCCGAGAAAGAGCTTTGACTCGCTGTCATTGATATTCCCTTAATGCAGTGGCGACGGGAACACTTCCTCATGATACTTGGTGACATTTCTTAAACATTACCATTGTAACTGATCAGAGTGCGTGGCAGATCGCACCTATGGAGTCATTCTTCCTCGGAGGCATAGACATATTTTGTGTCTGTTGCAGCCCAGAGTGCGCCGTGCGCTCTAGATAGAGCAACTCCTTACCCAGTGTATGCCTTACCAATAATGTAATTTCACGCTAGTTGAATAAGAAAGTATTGATTTTAAAATCATTCTCTCATGGTGAATTACAATGGAATTGAGATTAAATGTTTGGAAAAGACTCATTTGGATGCTGAATTCCAGCTCACTTCCAAATGTTGAAGACTGAGATCCTGGTCTCCTCTGTCCTTGTATAGGGCTAGTCTAGTAATATTATCGCGGTACTGCTGGGAGTACTTAACCGTCTTGAGGAACAATAAAAAATAAGGAAAAAAGGAAATAAGTATGAATGAATCTACTAAAACAATGGCTTTTGAATGGACGTGCGTAAAATAAGGACAACTTTATCGGATGTTTTCATAGCTTGTTGGCAAGTAGCTTTTGGACAAGTCAGTCCACGAAAAGATGAGAAGTAACGACTAGTTGCTTTAAATGAAAATCTTGGTAAGTAGTTATGTTTCACCCTTTCGAGTTCCACTGGTAGCCAATGAAACAGTATCGTCGCTTTTGGTTACCACGATTACGCACAAACCACATTCGAGCTCCAGGCTGTGCCTTAGTCTGGTGTGCATGTTTTTTTATAGCGGCTATCTTTAAAGGTTAGACCATCAAGTTGTGATTTTACTAAAGGGAATATCAAAACATCCGATTTTTTATTTCTTATTTATTGTTTATGAATTATTTTGTCAGGTCACTGTGTAATAGTTGACTATTCTGACAGTGCAATTGATTTGACTTACTTTTTTATGCATATGGCATGGCTGCAGATGAGCATAGACGGTTGCACTAGACGTCCAGGCTGTGTTGAGTTTGTCCATCTAGCGTTTGTAATCCCAAAGTTAGGTAGCAGGATCAGTCAAAGGGGAATTAATCTGGTGCAAAAAAACGCTATATTGCTAAAAGGTCAGAGTTCACTAATCATTAATAGAACCCTACTGGCAAAACTTGGCATTGTATTACAATCATCCATCATATATCACTCACCTTCAAAATTACCTCGGTCATCCGGTTGATATGAATGACAACGATATACCCAATATTATTATAAGCAATATCGATTTTGTTTTATAGGCAACAGAAGGTTATTGTTTTACAACTGGTGAGAGGTTTATCACATAACCCTTGATGTTTGCCATAAGGTAAAAGGCATAAGGTCAAGCCATCTCTCCAGTACATTGAACATGCATTTTCGAATCTTGGAAATAGTGTGATAATAAAACAAATCACTCAACCACGTACATCATGTTTTGCTTATAGAAGAGGGCATAAGTGCAGCAAATCCTTGAGACAATTACAGTGCATCATATTATTAATGTTGATGAATGCTTTACAGTGGAAGACATACTGAAATGGATCTATCTTTTCTATGAAGGGGGCTGAGGATCAAGTGACCATGGAATTTAGAAACGATGGAGAAACTTAGATGGTTAAATGCTGATATGTGTTGGTGACGGTTAATTAAGTTGAGAAGGTACCTGAAAGCAGTAAGGTAATTGTAGAAAAGGGTGAAATAGGTTGTAGGTCAAATGCTCCTATGCAGTCACACATTTTAAAATGTCACTTTGGTGTATTTTTTTCTTACAATGGAACTGTGTGCTTCTTCCTATGGGTTACTTCATATGTTGTAGTCTGTTTGTTGTCATATTTACTCTCATACTTGATTTAGCTTTTTTGACAAACATACAAATTAAATGACAGGTCATTGTCTGAGCAATTTCACTTGATGATAAACTCTCAACCCATGGACGTTCTACTTGCTCACAAAGTTATATGATGGTGTGTTTGTGCAGCATGTCATTGGCCCATCTCTTCTTTACTTCAGTCGGCCATACACAATGGAAAGTACAAACTATTGAAATGAAAGCCCCTCTTGTCATTGATATTCCTCGAATCTATTTCATTGTTGTTTCAATTAGACAAAGTGCTGAAATATAGAAGTGGCGGCATATGAATGACAATCAATCACCGTATGAATAAGCATGTTTATTTCTGTGATCATGGAATACTCTTCATTTATTTGACCCTTATTACACAAACTGACATCAACAACAAAAATGTATTTGGGATAGTGTGTTAAGAATATAGATCGCATTTCACATTAGGTGAGATAGAACTATCCTCATATTCTTTCTATAAAGTGAATGCTGAAAAAATACTAGTTTTCTTCAAGAAGTCAATATGCTGTCCGCCCGCCTGTGCACCCACTGCCTAAAGCGATAACTCAGAAGCTTCAACTGAAATTGGCAGTTTGAACAGGCAGGCAAAGAGGATGCGCTTCAAAAAAACATAGGGCACAACAAATCACACCACTGTATGCACATCCAGTTATGCACAGTCATGTACTATAGTTTTCATGCATGTACACACACACACACACACACACACACACACAATCAACAGCACAAGCACTCACTCATATACAGGACACACGTTATACCTGTCATGATGCTAGAGGATAAGGTTTGGCTTTGAGATCAATTTATGCAGGTTAACCTTACCACTGACGCACCGGAGTGCTCTGGAGTATCGTCCTCTGCAGATCTATTAGAGTGAATAAGAGCTCACCTTCCCTCAAACAGCATTTGATCATAGGGATTCATAGGCCAAGCCAAGGATATGAATAGTAAATACTGTACTATATAATTCAAATTTACATGACTCTGTGGTGTATGACAGAATTTGATATGGTTTAGGAGAACAGAGTAATTGCAATTGGGTTGAGTCTATAATATAGAATTGGTAAGGGTGTACTTTTCTTACAATAGTCAAGCACAGGTACATGCCCGCAGTATAGAGTGAACACACCCTTTCCACCCACAAACACACAAACAAGCACGCACATAGCCACACGCACGTTTTTGTAGGTGGACAGTAAACGGCATCATGGGCAAGTGTCCAAGTCGTGTCACGTTATGTACTATCCAGCTTTAGAAATCATGTTATCCCCGATTCTCTAGCTCTATTTCTTTAGAGTAGAGGGATTAAATCCCCCAGAAATTGGAGGGGATATCAGTGGTTGTAATCCCATTGCGTATTAATCCGGTATTTCTCACGTGGGCTTTGAGAGTGAGACAATCACGGTGTCTCACTAGAAGAAAATCAGCATGCCTCCTTCCTCATTATTCCCCTTGTGTTGCCTACCTCTCCCTTCCCCTTGTCTCTGCATCCCCCCCTATCTGCGTAATCTACCGCTGCCAATGTGATTAACGTGCGCTGTATTCTAAGAATGGCCCTTCCAGATGGAAACCTAGTAATTATAGATCATGACAATGTATCAATCACAAGGCAAAGTGACAGCTCTGGGCATTAGGGCCTATATACCGTTCCACAAAAAATCATCATTGGTCAGCAAGCGATGATGGATGGAGGTTTGGTGTGACGCCTGTCTCCATTACTCCGTGTCAATTCTGGAGAGTTAGAGACTCAATTGACAGTGATATGTTGACTGACAGCCAGGGGAAATCCAACTGTTGTCAATGGTCCACATAAGCTCAGTTTATGTTTTAACTTTCAACTCAGTAATAAAAGCAGCATGTAACGAACTAAAGGGTTCATTTAAATGTTCTGAAAGAGACAGAAAGCAAAGATTGAATATCTCTTTAGCAATCTTTTCTGCTTCAATAACCTTTTGTGCATTACGATAAAAGATATACGTAGACTAATTTCTAATGGCAGGTTACCCACAGTGAGAGTGAAGTGTAGCGTTGATGGTTTTTACAATACGACATTTATTTTAATAGTTAATACACAATATTTATTGCAAACCGCTTTTGTCATAGTAGACACAACTTCACTTAGCTCGACACATAATGTGTTCACAGGCTGTACAGGCAAATAATCAATCAGACGAAGGAGTTGACCACACTGCCGATTCTAAAGTCAATTAGGTTCATTACAAATGTCAAATATTACTAATGTCACCAACTATGGGATTCGATCGAAGCTGTAGTTAATGGATATTTCCACAAAAAAAAAAGATGTGGGAAACAGGCACATATGATAGAGAGAATCAGAACTGCCGATTTATTGCTCTCAGCCCACCACAGTTTTAACACGAAACTTGAGTGAGACGACACCCTACAATCTGCTCTCTTGGATAGCGACCGCTCTTAAAGCTGGTAATAAGATGCTTCTTTGCCAGCCAGCTGGGGAGGAACCAGGGCATGTAGGAGAGCTTCTGAAATGAGTCTTAATGAGAGACATGTTCTCAATGGACTTGCACGGTTGAATAAAAGTTAAATAAATGAAAAGAGAGACAATGTACCGAACCCTCATTGTGAATCAGGGAAATTCGACTTTTTACATACTTTTTGTGAGTGCTCTGAATTTGTAAAGTCAAGACATCACTCTTGAAGTTCAACGAGGGATAATGGTTTAGATGTTGATATTGATATTTACAGTTATTGGAGTCTGGGGGGGTCAGGTGAAACAAATTGTTGGAAAGTTGACCACCATTGTGGATCCACTGTAGAGAGATGATTACTGTAACAGAATAAGAATACACATCTGCTTGTACCACAACGATCAAGTTTTATGAACGCTTACTGTGTTGAATAGGGCTATACTTTGGCAGAGCTAGTTAAGGCAGGCAGCTTAAATAGCAGCTATTATCTGTCTCACACCAATCAACCAATAATACACCCCTGTTGATAGAACCGTTTTTTTTTTTATCTTCATTGCTCCATTTTGCTGCAGTGCTGCTTTTTCAGTTTGCTTTGCTTGCTTGCTGTGCTTACATGTCCTGCTGCTCACCCAACTCCAAACTGGCCTTCACCTACTTCTTGTCCGCTGTTAGGTATTGTCAGGGGGAATCTTCAGATATCCCCCCCCCCCCCCCCCATGGTTGTTCATTGAGTTTTTGTAACGCAGCCTTGGGCAAGGAGCAGTCGGAGCAGCAGCACCTTAATGCCGATTTTGAATGCATTATCATTTTAAGCTCGAGAAAGGGTTACACATACTCGTAGGTTTTCTTGAATTAAATATAATGAGCTTTAAAGCATGTTGTTTGGATGCTGCCTATTTTGTTACTACCTGCTGTATTTTTAATGAATGCTTTTAGCCCCAGCAAAGTCAGTTACCAGTAGTTGGATTTTAGGCCTGTGAGTAGTAACAGGTGAAAACCCCCCAAAAATGAAACGGGTAAATATAACATGCAAGGTAATTGACAGATAAATCAATACAGTGTACAGGTTACGGACACGGCAAACATGCATATGCGCAATATGGTAAATAGTGTTAAGCTCGGCTCAGAATACCAGCAGCAATATGTTTCATGTTCAGCTCTCTTACTAAGGTTGGCAGTGGATTCAAATAAAGCATCTGCCTAAAGGTGGAAGCTGACTCATGAATTCCCTCATTGTAAAGAAGATAAAGATCAAAATGTTCTTGTGACTCATCGTTGGTTGACATTTCTCTCAATAATTCCAATTTAACATGATTTTTTGTCTACATACTTAGATGCTGATAAAATGGAATAGTATCACTACAGACTATGGTGATTTCATGTCATTCTATGATGCAACTTAATGGCCTAAGAGTATAACCTTTGTCTTAGTCACTAAGCCAAAACAATTCATACAACACAGCGTGCAGCACAATATTTGTGTCTACATAATCCCACTAGCTGACGTTTTTTCTTTGACTTCGGAACCAACCGGTTAGAACCAGCTTCCCATGGTCTCTTCCTCACTCTTTTTATCTTTCCCACTCCCACTCTCACCTGGGGCAGCTTTTGACTGCCATTTTGCTTGCATCAGCATTTATCAGCTCCAATGGCCCACACTCAATGGAGGGCTCTCATGTGATGTAGATTTTCCCCTATATTGCTTCCAGTCCCTGAAAGTGATGTACATGATTGAACGCTAGCGATGTATACTCATTGGTAGAAGTAGTGTTGATACATAGATAGAGGTAGGTAACAAAGAGAAGAACGACAGGGAGGACGCAGAAAACAAACAAGCAAGAATTAGGGAAAGAAAGAAAAAAAATGACAGTGAACATTTATTTTTATGTGGTGCATGCTAAAATGCAAAATGATGTCCCTACCACTTTTCATGTTACTTTATCAAATGTACCTTTAAACTACAATGAAAGTGAACAACAACTGGATGGAAAAAAGGGGGCAACAGGAAAAAGCATTCAAACAGACAATACTGTAAACAACATTTATATGTTAAGTGCACAGCAAACACATAAAGTTGAGCCAGTCTGATGACAGATGAGTCTCTCATGCATTCTGTTCCCTTCTATATCAGTGAAGACTATCCTCTCATGTCTGGTGAGGGTCTGTGCCCTGAGGTTGGGATTGCAGTTCATTGTCCCTACACCACATGCATCATCTTCACCTCTTACTACCGACGCACTGCACCCCACATCAGCACAGAGGAAGCTATTTTAAAAAACCTCTGTCATGTCCTCCAGCACCACTCTTAAGACAGATGGATAGGGTGTATGGAATTCAATTGGACAGTTTATTATGCGTGTGTGTGAGTGTATGTGTGTGTGTGTGTGTGTGTGTGTGTGTGTGTGTGTGTGTGTGTGTGTGTGTGTGTGTGTGTGTGTGTGTGTGTGTGTGTGTGTGTGTGTGTGTGTGTGTGTGTGTTTGTGTGAGAGAGAGAGAGAGGGGGAAAGTGAGCAAGGGTAAATACTGTATTCTTAAACCATCTACTCCTCCTCTTCACTGATGCACACACACTCACACACATTTTCTCTCTATCTAACGGATTTCATCTCTGTATCCTATTGAGCTATATGCTGACAGATCATCTCTTCTTTGAAACAAAAATAAATTCCATATCTCTCAATCAATAAATGTTATATTTTCCAAGAGATTCCTTAAAAACACTTTCAACCCTTCTGTTCTCTGGAATAAAACAGATTTTGGAAAAAGTAATCTGAATGCATTCAATAATGTATCTGTAGCCAACTGTGAAACTCAGGCAAACTGTTTGCTTTCTCGTTCTACGAGGGAAATTCCAGCCTGTACACAAAGCAGTGCATTTGTTGCAAGCACACCCATTTAATAGCTCCCAGGTGAGCCAGTGAGGTGTTGAGGTGCAGTCGTGTGCAGCTTTATAGGTGTCTCTGTATACACAATATGACTTTGTTGGGGTTTCCAGTCGGTCAACTGTGGTTTGTTGCCTTCATGTCTTCTCTGTTTTTATCTGATTAATTTTACACTCATTGTTTGTCCACTAAAAGCTATTATTGAAGCCTTGTACTAGGCCCAATCCTTTAGATCTTTCTAACCCTTCAAAGAAACGTGTGAATCAATATGATATCAGCCAGGGATATAATCGTGTAAAGAATTTCGCTATTACATTTTGTACTTTCATTTCACACGTACTGTAGATTCAAACGATATCTCTAATTAAAATCAATTTGCTACAAGTGCATTACAGTAACACTTTGAATTGCACACCACAGTGTGTTATCTCAATATTTCCCACGCCTTGCAAGTCAACATCCATGTAAAATCTGATTGTGAGAGTAAACATGCCTTATTGTCCACAGATACGAGTTTACACGAGGACAACACTGTTTTACAGGAAAGTTGTAGCTATTGAACACCGTTAACTCACTTGTACGGCAGCTGTTGTTATCCGCCTCTTCTTTTTTATCCAAGCACCTGCATGGGAAAAGATTATGCCCATATTTTCATATATTCACGTTTATATTTCCTTATTTCTTAAAATAAGTTCAATTTCAATAAGATTGAATTTTTACTGATTTTATTTGGTACATATTATATATAGTGTAGGTTTGCCAATTGCATCTTCAAAATTTGTAATTCTGTACAGGTTACAGATCCAAATGAAGCCCTGGAATATTTACGACATTGAGCAGCTAAATTGTGTTGTCAAACTGTAGATACCCCTTGTCCGTAGCTCTGCTGTGCTCCATCTAGCTTAGCCCTGAACAGGACACAGCTCTCCATCTAATGAGTGACATTGGGTCTCCTTGCTGGTTGTCCAACAGCACAACACACGGATTGATGTACACTGCGTCAGCTAATAAAAACGTTCCAAGCCACTAAGATAGCCTATGTTCACCTTGACCTAGCCAAATAATTGCATGATGCTCTGTTTGTGTACATGACAGTGACACCACTAATGTGTATAATATCTCTGTCAGCAGAACCAGATGTCTCTTAATACAGTAAAGATTTGACATTAGACCAGCAGAGTCAGTTGGCTGCTTCTCTGTCAGAATTCCCATAGGTCATGTCTTCACTGCCTACATGTATATTATGATATGTCCTATTTACTGGAAACATTGAAAACGGTTTAGTCTTACTCACTACAATACAGTGCACTGACCTATGGTTCCCATCCGTCCATCCATTCATTTATTTCTCCTTGTTTCCATTAATCTTGCACTCCCGACACACTGCCACACTACTAAGCACCTGTCCTGTCAATTTGTCCCACTTTTCACCTCCCACACCACCCACCCCCTCTACCCACGCACGCACGCACACACACACACACACACACACACACACACACACACACACACACACACACACACATACAGCTGCTTAAAATACACTTGAGTGAACAATTAACATAACAGCAGATGCCCTTTCTCGTGCAACTAAATCAATTAGTCTGCCTGTGTTTCTCTTGGAAAAGCTTTGCAGATCTCCCAGGCCTGCTACGTTTAGAAGATTATGACTTAACCTAGCCCAGCCCTCCAGTCTCCAGAGATGGATACATGCTGCGGGCAGATGCCTCTGTTCTCGATTGGGCTGGTCTGGTGTAGCTGGACGGTCAAAGCAACTCCCAGAGTTTCAAATTTTATGGCCAGTCAGAGAAAGATTTCAGCTTCTCTGCTATTTTCCTAGGCCCTGGGGTATTTATTACTGTTGCATTTCAAACTAACTGAACTCTTTTCTGAACTGGCCGGGATGTTAGACATGGTTTGAGCTGGCAAGCCAGCCAGGCCACAGCCCTGGTGCAGTTGCCTGTATTTACTCAGACATACTTTTAAATACTTTTTTTCCCCCCGAATTGCATTCATTATGGTTCCCATGATCAGATTCTAAGATAGGGCCTTGGGAGATAACTCATATTATTTGACTGGTTGGCTTGATGTGCAAACTGAAACAATAGTTTCTATCTATTCCAGTATCAGTAGAATGTAGTGCAGCACACACTCTTCCATTATGGCACACAGCCAACGAACCATGATTATAGAGTATAAACAAGTTGACAAAAGGACAGAGGAAATGATGCATAGTCTTAACAAATTACGCTCCTCAAATCCGCACACACGCACTTTTGCACACATTTAAAGTGACGCTTGAATCTGAAAAATTACTCCAGCATCGTTATTTCGCCATTAGCTCTGATTTCCGTGGCAAGCAGTACATAACAAATCCAAAAACAAATCCATGCACATCACTCACATACACTCTCTATATTCCTCTCTCTCTCCATCTCCTCCTCTCTCCTTATCACCCTCTCTCTCTCTCTCTCTCTCTCTCTCTCTCTCTCTCTCTCTCTCTCTCTCTCTCTCTCTCTCTCTCACACACACACACACACACACACACACACACATACACACATGTATGCCTTGCAGTAGGGGCAGACGTAGGGTCAAACGAGATCAAAGAGACAAGCCAACCCCCATAGCACAGTTTTAATAGCTCACCTTTAAGCCAAGTTTTTTCTTTCAATTGCTGTGCATTGATAGAAACTGACAGATAAATAATTCTATTTTGTAGGTTACATTTTGGCAGGACTTTTTAAGAGCTATGTTCTCAACTACAAGTCAAATAAACATTGCATAACACCATACATACTGTGATGAATAAAATATTTGGTAGCTCAAGATATTTCTGTATGTATGCCGAAATAAATACAGTAGTCATTTTCACTACTTTATTTTTAACTGTTTCACTTATTTGATATGGTTGTTATTGCATGTGTTATATGCTTCACAGAGTGGTCGCTTTTGGATAAATAAATCACACAGTGGTCGACAAAAATTGCTTTATTATGGGCTACTAGCCTAGCATCTACTTATGTTTTAGTGGGGTAATGTGGCTTTTCAAAGAATTCTCATTTCTTATTTGTCATTGCTTATATGTTGTTTGTCACAAAAAAAGGTTTAGGATAACTCAAAATGTATTATTTCAGATATTTATATATTATATATTATATATTCAGGACATTCAGTATAACATGTTGACTGTCTGCACGCATGTTTCTCACTGAGTTCATTGGAGCCTCCTCAAAACATGTGCATCTTTACGTAAGTGAACGTGTGAGAAGTAATTTAATACAAAGAAATGATCTGCCCTCATGGTCTTCTAAATCCCCCCTCAGCCAGAAGTTGATATTAGTCTTGCTTTCTATCTGGTTTCTATGGCTTACCTCCTAAATGAATTACTGTGGAACCTCATAGAGGCTCTGAAATGGAAGGCACCTTTGCTACAGCGAGACGGGGCTTTATTCAGTTTGCTGAGGTAATTGAAAAGAGCAAAGAGCAGATTGCCTTACTTAAATGTTTCATGTAATAAGGAATCTGAAATCAGAAGTATTTTTTATTTTATCCAGGATAATGGCTTTTTTTGAGATATGCTTGATGCAGCATTTTCTTTATACTAATAAAGTGTTTTGACCTCAATACAACTATGTTGTGAAAAAAGAAAATACTCTAAAAACTTCAATTTAGACACAAATCCAAGCCAGCAGCATTTCACTGTTTCCCGTTCTGTGTACGAAGCATTGAATGATCCTTAAAAGCACTTAATGATGGAGGAACCCATAATTTATAGTCTCACAGTAGGCTTGGATCCCAAACACACACACACGCACACACCACAAACACACACGCACACACACACACACACACACACACACACACACACACACACACACAGTAACCACATATAAACCATTGTGTTAACGAAAGCATTGATAATTGTATAAGAACCAAACTGGTTTAAAGAAATATTCTTTGGCTGTCATTTGTGCCTGTAGAACTGTGTTTGAGTACAAGATTACCTATCCATAGCCCCATTTTTTACATAGACTACCTATCAGTAGACCCCTTTTTTACATACTACCAAAGTATAGCCTGTTTGATATTGAATTTGCAGCCAAGGTAGTTCCAGTCTAGAAATTCTATCTGTGTCTAAGCAGCTCAAGTTTGATTGTTTTATCGCAACCTGCATCCCTTGGATTAGCTGCAATGATACATTTTTACAGTTGCACAGCACATTAATCATAATATCAATTATTACAAGTTTCATGTGGTACTTTATTGCAAGAAATCATTAAATTATGACCCATATCCCAATTTCTCATAACATATAAAATGACCTAATGCTGTGCAAAATGATCATAACAACAACAATGCAATTAATATTGTTTTTTATTATTCTTTTATTTTTATTCTTACTATTATAATACTTTATTTATACAGCACTAAACAAACTTAACAAAGTTACAGAGTACATTGTAAATCAATGCAAAAAATATCGAATAAAAATGAAAACATAGGATAACACTGATGGTAGAAAGATATAGCCTGCATGGCCTTACCTTCACAACCATCTTTTGTTATTATGACAGTGATGACAGTTGGCATTCTTTGGAGAGAAGTGCACTAAATCGCATGCCATCTACAAAGTTTCCCCAGAACAGGACAGCTCAGATGATAGATCTGTTTCCCTTTTACTGACACCTACATATCCCCACATCATCTCTCTGTCCTTTCCTTTAACCTTACCTCACATTCAGATAGGAGCATTATTTACACCCATGCTTATGCTGTTAGTATAATTCAGGAGAAATAAAAAATGTTTCAGGGGAAATAAAGGTGCAAAAAGCATTAGCTAGTATTTTAAGGATAATACTTTTATGATGAAATGCATTGTAAAAATATATAGGTCATATGCAAAAAGCATATGATTACGTTATAAAATCTGACAGATGAGGGATTAGGTGTCTTATGAAATTAAACATCATGCAAAGCCACAATGACATTGCGTAAGTGACTGGTTTCAAACATTGATATCCGACAGAAAGGCCATCTGTTCAGTTTGCATGTCCTCCCTGCACAAATCCATCCATCCATCCATTAGCTATACCACTTATCCTTTGCAGGGTCGCGGGGGGGCTGGAGCCTATCCCAGCCGACACAGGGCGAGAGGCGGGGTACACCCTGGACAGGCCGCCAGTCTGGGGCTGACACATAGGGACAGACAACAACTCACACTCACGCCTACGGGCAATTTAGAGTCACCAATCAACCTGCATGTTTTTGGACTGTAGGAGGAAACCGGAGTACCCGGAGGAAACCCACGCAAACACGGGGAGAACACGCACAAATCCTTTTATCATTTTATATTTTACTCTGGAAAACAATGTCCCCCCTTTTTGTTTAGTGCATTCATGTAAGAGCACCCATGTGCCATGAGACATGCTCAGTACTTCTTAGACATAATAAGAAATGTGATTCAAGCGAGTCTTATCACTTGCATACCATTATATATACAGTAGGCATATATAATGGAATTGCAAGTAGCTGTCCCCCATGATATTCTTCTTCTCACGAGATTTCAATACCAATTTTGCGTGAGATGATTGAACATCATGGATATGTATGTGGAATATATGTGTTAAAAAGCATGTTTGAATGCCCACTCCAACATTAACCGAAGTCAAATTGTTTCTGCTTATGCGTGCACTAGACTGAGCCATGTAATGGGGTTGGAATTGTTCAGGGATTTGGAATGCTGCCTGTATTTCTGACGCAATTTTGTCTTCTCTTTCTTTCCCTTCCTAGGGCAAACAAGCTGTAAAAGAGCTGATTAAAACTAAATGGATGGAGAATCTAATCTGGAAAAGTATTTTGGCAAGTCCCTGCAAGCCTGCTCCCTCCTAATGTCATCACACCTGCATGCCTAACTGGTAAACAGAGGACAAAAGAAAACTCTCTCCCATTTAAAAATCAATTTTAAAGCAATCTGTTCTTTACTGTTAGGGAATTTAATTTAGTGACACATTTTAGTAGAGCCTACCTCTGGCCCTCAAACTGGGCTACCGGAGAGCTGTTGTATTGAACTGAAACGGACAGTGTATTAGAGACAGAAAATGTGACCTTTTGTTGTGCACTGAAAAGAGAAACCCCGTTTTTTGCTAGAGGCTAAAGGCTATTATTTAAAAAAACAGAAAAAAGGAGAGCACCATGACAAAAAATGAAAAGCATAGCACTTAGGATACATTTGTGTACACACACCAGCAGTGACACGCTTCAGCGCAATTCTCATTTGTGTCAGGCAGGCAGTATGAAAAGCCTGAGTCTGTATTGATCAACGTGCAGGCACAAGTAGCGATGAGGATGATTTAAACCTTTGAAAAAAGACCAGGGGAAAAGGAAGAGCAAGGTTCCGGGGGCCAAACCAAGATGGAGCTAGATAACAGCACCCTAGAACTTCTTTATGGCAATATCACAGAGATTCCCGAGATTGCAATAACCTCTGCGCCATGGGACGAGGGCACGCTATTGGGCCTTCAGATATCTCTGTCTGCTGTGCTAGCTATTGTCACCCTGGCAACTGTGTTGTCCAACGCCTTTGTCATCGCCACTATCTTCCTCACCAGGAAGCTCCACACACCTGCCAACTTCCTGATTGGCTCTCTGGCTGTGACAGACATGCTTGTGTCCATTCTGGTCATGCCTATCAGTATTCTCTACACAGTCAGCAAGACGTGGTCACTGGGACAGATTGTATGTGATATCTGGTTGTCTTCTGACATCACCTTCTGCACGGCGTCCATCCTGCACCTGTGTGTGATCGCACTGGACCGCTATTGGGCCATCACTGATGCTCTGGAGTACTCAAAGAGGCGAACCACGCGCCGAGCCGGCCTGATGATTGGGGTCGTGTGGGTCATCTCTATTTCCATCTCCATCCCCCCTCTCTTCTGGAGGCAGGCCAAAGCCAGCGAGGAGGTGACCGAGTGCATGGTCAACACGGACCAGATCTCCTATACCCTTTACTCCACCTTCGGCGCCTTCTACGTCCCCAGCGTCCTCCTCATCATCCTCTACGGGCGGATCTACGTGGCCGCCCGCTCACGCATCTTCAAGACGCCGACGTCCTGCGGGAAACGCTTCACCACGGCACAGCTCATCCAAACCTCCGCAGGCTCCTCCCTCTGTTCCATTAACTCCACTTCCAATCTGGAGGCGCACCTGCATGCCGGATCTGGAGGTGTCGGAGCAGCAGCTGCAGGAGGAGTAGGAGGAGTAGGAGGAGGAGGAGGAGGGTCACCCCTCTTCACGAACAGTGTAAAGGTCAAGCTGGCAGACAGCGTGCTGGAGAGGAAACGTCTCTGCGCGGCAAGGGAGAAAAAAGCTACTAAGACGCTGGGGATTATACTGGGGGCGTTCATCATCTGTTGGCTGCCCTTTTTCGTGGGCACGCTGGTGATGGCTATCTGTAAGGAGTGCTGGTTCCACCCAGTGCTGTTCGACGTCTTCACGTGGCTGGGGTACCTCAACTCACTCATCAACCCTGTCATCTATACCGCATTCAATGACGAGTTCAAACTGGCCTTCCAGAAACTCATGAAGTTCAAAAGATGCTACTGACGGCTTAATAATAGGGCTTTTAACTTTGCAAATAAAGTAAATACACATTGATTCTATCGATTTTCTGTATCTAGTAGTTCCTTTGTGACATTCATAGAAGTAATATTGGGGAATGATTAAGTTTACAGGATTTATGGAAAACTCTGTAGGGTGGCATATGTTGAGGTTATAGCACATGCTTTTGTAGTTGGTTTTAACATTGGAACTCCCTAATTTACGAAAATATGATATTTGCTATGCTGTCATGACACCATTGCTTTCAAGATGACCTCTCGATGCATGAATAAAAACACAATTATTTCTAGGACTAAAGAACTCATATGTATGGAATTTCTATTCAATGCCAAAGGCAAATAATTTCCTTTCAAACAACATCATTAGTATTCCAATGTAGAGACACTGATCCACCCATATGGAAAACAAGGAGATTGAAACTTGGACTGGAGGTAATCCTATGGGACAGAAAAGCCATGTGATTTTATGTATGTTGTGTTGTCACACATAGCGGATGAGGCAATTAAAAGGTCATCTTCTGTACAACAATAATGTGATACAGTGCAGCAAATAGATATACTACATAAAGATTTAGTCATACTGTGAATTACTCTATCTGTGTGTGTCCATCTGTCCGTATGTGTCGAAGAAGGTGTGTGGAAGGGTTGTTCAGGGAACACAAGGTCTAGATTGAGAGACTAATGGTACTTTCACACAGCAACGCTAAGTGAACTTTGCTTGTCAGGTGGGGGCTCTATAGTGAAAACCGTAATATTGTGGCACAGATTATTCATAATTGAGCTTTTTATGTTTGAGGTGGCAGAGTTAGTAACATGGATTCATCTAACTTGAGTTGAGTGGGAACTGCAGTGGAGCACTAGCGCTGCAGGGTCCAGTCGTATACTCTACATTAGTCACATACCTTGTCCTCCCACTGGATCTTACACAATATTTTCCGCAGATACAGAGTTACACAATGAAGGCCTAAACTCTGTTCATGCATAGTTGGGGGCGTTAAGGGTGAATTATCAGTTGGTGCGTACTTATGAAAAAGTGAGATAGTGAATAAGTATAGGTCTGTGTGTGTGTGGGTTTGTGAGTGTTTATGGGTGCATTTGTGTAAGAAATATTTTGAGCCTTCACAGAGGAATATCAACCCAAACCCAACAGCCCTGGAGTGAAGATTTTAGATGACCTACAGCACCTCAGACTGTCTCTGCCATCAATTCTTCATGATTTCCTTTAAAGTGCTAGCTATATATAACCAGGACATAGCTAGCACTTCTCTCCAAGATACCGTAACCTGCAGCTCTCTCCCCATCTCTCCAGTGGTTCAGCATGACTTCTTTGATCCAGGATCGTCATTCATTGGGAAAGGTAATGCATCATGAAGGACAACTGCTGCAACTCACCATATGGATGAAATGGGTCACAAAACCATTGCCATCCATGCATTATTTACAGTTAATTTAGTTTGTCCACTTTGGCTAATCATGCTAAAGCCGCACCTCTGGCCTGCTCAGTCTTAATTTCCCATGGAACAGACCCACAGATAAAAACAATTATGGAAACACATGGGACATTTTAAGAAATTACACATTTTTACAGTAATGTCACGTATACCCTCTTCAAGGTCAAATCAGTTGTAGCCTAAGAAACATCTGGTTACCATTACAAAGTGATGCTAAATGCAGTTAAAGGTAAAATGCCATGGTTGCTCATCTTCACCAGACTCAAACAAATAATGAAAAGCAGTTACTCACAGACAGAGCATTAAACACAGTGCAATTAGCCAGCTTGCCATTGATTTCCTCTGTAGGGAGGCACCAGAGGTTACAAAGTTGTCACACTTGATTAGGAGCAGACGACGAGGAAATCAAAATTGCACTATCCATTTATCGAGCCAAGATTAGAAAGAAAGGTACAACTAGTTCTGACACTTCAGATAAGAGCGGAAGTGGGATGGCTTCAGAAAATGTGAAGGCTCCCTCTGACAGAACCACCAAAAGGTCAGATTTAAACATAACCTCCTGGGATTGAGGATGTCCCTTCTTGACATGTTTTAGGGGAATCAGGAGAGGTATATGAATTACGGTGCTACTAGGCTAACAGAATTATCCAAAGGGGACCATGCACCATATGGGCTGGTTATAGTCTGCTGCTACAGATCATGTTCACTGAGTATGGCCAGATTATCATTTTATAGGAATGGCGCTGATTTATATTGTAAACTCCTCAAAGCCCCAGTAGTGTAGTCTTAGCTGAACAAAATGGCTTAAATAGCTTTCGTCATATGAATAATGTTATTGCTATTTTGAATACGTTTTAATTCATCTTGAAATATCTTTTAAAGTACCCAAAGATCACAATCTTTAATATTTTTTCCTGTAAGGGAATTATTTCAACTGAGTGGTGATCTATTTAAGGCCAGTACATTTGCGACGCTATACACATCTTATTATTCCATCCATCCATTAGCTATACCGCTTATCCTGTGCAGGGTCGCGGGGGGGCTGGAGCCTATCCCAGCCGACACAGGGCGAGAGGCGGGGTACACCCTGGACAGGTCACCAGTCTATCACAGGGCCGACACATAGGGACAGACAACAACTCACACTTACATTCACATTCACATTCACACCTACGGACAATTTAGAGTCACCAATTAACCTGCATGTTTTTGGACTGTGGGAGGAAACCGGAGGAAACCCACGCAAACACAGGGAGAACACACAAACTCCACACAGAAAGACCCTTGGGTCAGGTGGGGATTGAACCCAGGACATTCTTGCTGTGAGGCAACAGTGCTACCCACTGAGCCACCATCTTATTATTCATTTATGAAATTCATCTTCGCTGGACTAAACTTATTGTGAACTCAGCGATCACATCAGTTTTAATCTCAGGGCCGAGTCCACCCACGTGTTACTCGAATCCACACTATCCACGCTCTTTGCCTGTCATGGTGTGTAAGCTTCACTGAAGTACAGTATTATAGCCTGTCAGGAATTCAGCAGGGCTTTTCTTTGCCAAAAGTAAGTTGACCATCTCCTTCACCGAGAAGGCAGATGGCAGCAGTGAGGAAATAATACATTGTGGTTCTTTTGCTGGTTTGCTCCAAAATATCTGAGTTAATTGCTCTTCACGAACGTTGGTGGAACCAACCAAACCAGTGGGAACGGAGTGCTTATCACATTTCTCAAGTTAACATGTGCAGAAATGTAACCTGGTTTAGCTTTCAGTCTGGACCAAGGCTTTATAAAGTAAAGGGGAAATTATCACTCCCAACTAAATACAACACTATGTGATTGGCAAGTGGCAATTGAAAAACACGTACACCACATGTACTTTGTAAAATAGATCAGATACAAAATATGTAAAAACATGTAAAACAGAATAAATGTGTTACATGTGCATGTGTAATAAAAAGTGAGGTGTAATGGGGTAAGAAATTATTTAACTTTGTAAAGTGTTGTGCAAAGAAGTAATTACTAGCGCTGAACTCTTTTTGAAATTACTGTTCTGATTACTGTTACATTTAAACGCTGGCAAGCTGAATAATTAACTTAGTCATTAATTTTTCCACTTTGATTTTTTCTTCCCTGTCTTTCCTCAACAATTCAAATCACAAAGCATTAGAATTATAAAAGTTTATAGAATTGTTCTAATGCATACTACCAACTTAACAGACTCTGGCATTCTCTCTGTTTTCACTTAGGCCCACTGCCTGTAATACAAGTCCAAGTCAATACTTTTAAAACCACAAATAAGTGAATACGTGATTCGCTTTCTCAATCTCTAGATTCGAAATCTTTTTGTGTGTGTGTATGTGTGTTTGTATGTGTGCGTGTGTGCGTGCGTGCGTGCGTGCTGGGCGTGTGTGCGTGCCTGCGTGTGTGTGTGTGTGTGTGTGTGTGTGTGTGTGTGTGTGTGTGTGTGGGTGGGTGTGGGTGTAGGTGTGGGTGTGTGTGTGTGTGTGTGTGTGTGTGTGTGTGTGTGTGTGTGTGTGTGTGTGTGTGTGTGTGTGTTTGTCTTTGTCCTTCTGTGTGTGTTCGTGTGTGTGTTTATATTTGTTTGAGGCCGTTGAGGCATCATCTTTTATGTATGAGTCTGAATGAACAAGACAGCATAAAAAAATATTTGTTTAAAACATGTATGAGCTGAAGACATTGTTCACAAATGGATGCGATACTTTTTTTCTCGTAAGGTGTCAAATGGATTTAAACATCTCTAAAGATTATGTGAGATTCATCATCTCCACTGCAAGACTCCAGTGGCTTCCAAGCTTTGCTTCAAATATGCCTCCTCAGCAGCAGATAAACAAAGGTGTGAAAGAGCAGAATAATGGTATAGCTCGTGTATATAAAAAGAGTGGCGTATTGCTCATTTATTTAGTCTGACTTATCCTTTCCGAAAAGACACGGTTTTAAATTTGACAATCAACCTTGGCAAGTGTAACCTTATTCGTAGATGACAGCGAAGTTTAAGTGTTTCTGATAATGATGAACTATACTTTTGTACTTTTCTAAACTACTGTTTCATATTTTTGTTTGAGCCATTGAAATTGAAGTTAGTTCTTCACATTACATACGTATTTTATTGGATTCGCCGGGTTATTTGAACTTTATTCGACAGAAAGTAGCCACCAAATTGTTTGATTATCAGTAAATGTGCCTGTTTAACATCACAAATTATAATTATAATATCCTTCTAATTAGAGGTGTGGTTCCACCACTCTCTTGGTTCCCTTTTCCAGATCTCTACAAAACAGTTCTGATTTCAGAAATTATACTTTTGCTCAAGTGCAGGTGTGAAAGGAACCTAGTCTATATAAGAAATGTTATCTGACTTACATTTTACACAAGTAAAAATTTAATTACTTTCAAATTATTTGAAACTGCTTTTACTCAAACTCAGATGAAACCTCACAAAAAACATATGCAAGTCTCTCTGTTCCCATTTCTTGTCATTAGGCATTAGATAGTGTCCTGAAAGCGGTAAGTCTTTGTATTTCATAAGGATCATGGCAGATGTTCATTGGAGCAACTCCCTGAAAGCTTTGAGAGCTATCCCTCCCTTTGAGCTCTCTTTCTTCACCTTCCAAGTACCTTCATGAGTTCCATCTTGTGCAACTTGACAAGCCAGTGTAATACATCCTAATGGAGGCTATGAATTATGCATTTGTTTAATGGACAAAGTAGTAGAATAGATTTGGGGAAAATGTTTGTATATAATTAATAATAATAATAATAAAAATAATAATAATAATTAAACAAAAATAAAAAAATCATAATAAAACAATAATAATAGCCTACAGTTATTACTTTTTGGATAGTTCATTCATGGCAGAAAATGTTGATGGCAGTCTTTTTATAGTCCAGTGGAGGGTTTGTAAGGTAAGAATATTTAGGCCGCAATGCTAGTTCACACCACTATTAGTGGCAATTAACTGTGTGAGCACAGTCAAGTATGTGTGTTACTAGTACTTTTAGTTTATTTAATCGACAAAGGGGAAACCGTCCTATTTTAATAGGGTTTTTCCGAAGTGTTAGGAACATTGACCATAATTAGGTGGAAACAGGTGTCCAAAATAAAATGTCCAAAATGTAAAAATGTAAGATTGTATGCAAGATCCAGTCTGGAGTTATAATATCATACTGTTACACACTTGTGAACTTACAACAGTACATTTGTTATGTACTTTGTTTTACAATTTTTTCTAGGGATTGAAAAACGTAATATGTTATGCTCTAGCAAATATGACCCTCAGCATTCTGGATGATATTGTGCAATTTTTTGCCAAAGGTTACAATTTTGCTCTCTGTCAAGCATGCACTCATGCTCAAACTAACAACTGCCAAGGGCATATTAGTCACAAAGAAAGAAAACATACAAATCTACACCTTAAATCCCTCTAAGCCAACTGGGGGAAGCCATCATCGTGCCATGGCCTGAAACAAATGCAGCAAACAAATGCTCTAGAGGATTTACCTCAAGACATCATTGCAAACATTACTTTACAATTGAATTTGCCTCACCTTTCCCATTGGTTTTCTTGTGTCAGACGAAGGAGCAAATGACTGTCACGGAAAGTTTATTCTAATTGCAGTCTGTTAGCGCTATGTCAAAATACCTTATTTCAACAAGGGCCAACCCTTAAGGTTTTTTATTTTCAGACGCTCTTTGCAAACATATGCTAATGTATCAGTGCTAGGATTGTGGTGGGGATGTTACTTAGTACAGTATGAAATGCCTCTACTTTCCTTTCCTCTTCTCTGCTCTCCTCGAGCCAGCTCTTCACATCCATTTTGTTGAGTGACCAACATAAGATGTGTAGATTGTCATGATTCAACCTCTTAGTGGTCATTAAGAGACAGCTGAGCCTTAGGATAGTACTGATATAATGAGACTAATTGGTAGCTGTGAGTTTTAACTACCAAAGTCAGAAACTGTATTTTGCCAAGAGAAAAAGGGGTTTGTGCAGGCCAATTGTTGCATTAAAGATTATAAATGTTACTCCTTAAGGTTTAGGACACAGTATAAAGTATGAGCTGACCTGATACAAATGACCACAGACAAGAAACAAAAGGTCATTATTTTGTCCTCAATATGCACCTGCTGGTTTCTTTGGGCATGGCTATACAAAGCCTCAGATCACTTTCTAACCTGGACTCACAGTAAACATTTACTGTCTCAGATATATTGCAACAGCACACACACAAACACACACACACAAAATTAGACAACACACAATCTAAAATCCCTAGGCTTGATTCTGTCTGTGGAATGAACATTGGATCGATTGAGACGCAAACAGCTGTTCGTATTGCTTAATACCTGTGAAATTAGCGTTTGGTTCAGCACTGGTCAGGGCTATTTCCCACCTATGTCTAATAGCAGCTTGGTCTTTGGCAGCGGTAAATAAAGAAAGTGTGTGTATGCGTGTGTGGGAGAGAGAGAGAGAGGGGGGGGGGGGGAGAGAAACAAAACAATGTGAGCGTGTTTGCCACGGTGTTGGTCTTGTTGTGATTGCTTTTGTCTGTTCCTGATTCTCATTTCTGATGCCAATTTGTAGCCTTCTGCCCAATAGCAGCCAATTACCATTGCTGTTGAAAAGGCATCCCTTCAGATCAACATAAATCCAGCTAAATCAGCTTAGCTTTGGGTATTCTCCATAAATAATAAATCGATGACTAAATTCCTTAACAGTTAAATAACATTGGTGCCACTTCTGTTCCTAATAAAATTGGCTTATAGCGTGGCTGAAAGTTATTTATGTCTAAATTAATCTGTACAACCACAATAGCATACAGGGGTTTTACTGTTTGATTGTTCAATGTTTTCAAGAAAATATAATGCTTAACTAGACTCACACATACATTGTGTGTGGATCTTTGGGCCAAAACAACAATTACTTATCCATAGATGTTTGCACGAGCACACTGACGGAAATGATTACCATAGACTCTCAGAATGTAATTTTGGAATGACAACAGAAGTGGGAAGTGTATACTGTTCTGAGTACAAAGACAAACTAGCGATCTATCAAGAAATTCACAGATGGTCTGGCAAAACAACGTTGATTGAAGAAAGGTTGATTGACAAAGATAGGTGGATTGAAGGAAACAGACTAGGTTATCTTTGACCTCTACCATATGCACAGGAGGTCCTGGGAACTACCCTGAGCTATTACAGACAAGCAGAATTGGTCCTTTGTCATCTTAATTACAGTTTGGTTATATGTCATTTGAGGGCTATTAGAATGGAAAGGTCAGCGGTAACCTTAATGCTTTCTTTTTTAAACAGGATTGAGGAATATTTTTGTACAGTTTCTTCGATTAAAGAGAAATTGGCCTCAACAGTCAGAGCTTTGTGCAGGAGATCTCGCAATCAAGGTCTTTTCAATCTGTTTCAGGTGGTCTGATCAGAGCTATCTATGGTAAAACCATTCCAAAGTCTCGTCTCTGGAGTTGTCACACCAATTTCTCCATTTTCACGCGGAGGATGCGCCAACCCTCCTTAACTGGTGTAGACAGGTGTCATACAACTCCTGCAGATTCTTCTGCTTTAAGGGCATGGCCCGGGGTGGTGGAAAAGAAAGTGCTGTGTTTGTGTGAGGGAAACAGAAATAGAGAGAAACCTCCTTGCCTGCCTTGCATCTCATGCCATTCTGACAACACCACAGGCCCTAATTAAGAAGATAAGAAATGCTTCATCATCCAGTTGGAAAATAATCATATAAACAACACAATACCCACACGACCGCTCACCTAATCACAGAAGCACATCTCAAGAAATGAATGAATGAAATGAATTGAGACTTTTGTTGGGGGATATCCTCTGGCGATCCACACAATGTCAGGAGTCTAACCAAAGCCAAAATAAGATATGTCTTGGGCTTAAAGCTGTCATGTTCATTTAGTTCAAACACGATTAACAAGTATTCCCAGAAACTGGGAATTCAACCCTTTTAACTGAAACCAAACACTGACAAGCATTGGACATTTTAATGCCAATTAAGTCTACTTTTCCATTTGAGAAGGAAGGAGAAGAAAAGGTTCTAAGAAGGGAAAAGGAAAAAAAAGCAACCATAAATACAGATGATCTGTATTTAACATTCAAACGAGGTACATTTATCCGTTCTAAAATTAACTTACAAGGTCTTGGATAAATTAACATACATCATTTATGGGAGCACTTGTACAATAAGTGGGCTGCAAGCCTATATCAACAGCAGCCTGTCGGTTCAATACTTCTTTTAAGAAAAATAAGTCTAGAAGTGAGTGTTAACAGAGCGGATGATAGGTGAAGGTTGCAATTCGGCATAACTGGTGAGGAATTTAAAATGGAGGTTACCCATTATCTTGACAAAAGATAAAGATCTATGGTCATCCTGATGCTATTAGTTTCTAACAAGGGCAACCTGGGATAGGACAGCGTTCATTTGACACTGAATCTATTATGTGGGTAGACATGCAGTATAACATTCAGTGGCGCTATAGCTAAGGTGACTATCATAGGAGAATGTTGTTGTTTTTTTACATTAAACTTGAAATGGAATGAACATACAAGCTTTCAAGCTCTCATCAGCTCTCCTGAACATATGGGTAAAATTAAGTTAATTAATTAATTAATTAATTTTAAAATTAAGTAAAACTTGTATACATTAAATGGAAAAATAATCATGGTTAAAGCTGGTTTCCAGATAGCAAAACAACATACAGTATAGTCACCTTCTTGTAATCAAGTTTGTTTTTCTAGTCCTGTCAAATTGAACATGCTTCACATCAGGATTTAAAGATGTATTAGTCAAATGCCATACAAGATATGATGGTAGTCAATAGTTTTTCTTCACTGTTAATTAAGTTATCATGTGGCCATACAAAGTTTGCCCTTCATGATTTATATTTTCCAGACATGACCAAATATTGTAAGTGTACTACTGACCACTTGTGA
Source organism: Galaxias olidus (assembly GCA_026901105.3). NCBI lineage: Eukaryota > Metazoa > Chordata > Actinopteri > Galaxiiformes > Galaxiidae > Galaxias > Galaxias olidus. The sequence goes on along the minus strand of JAPMUY010005109.1, from coordinate 326,249 downwards.
CACTATAATGTAACTGCAGAAAGGGGCAAAGTGCATTGGGCCTCATTCACCAACCATTCTTAAGAACAATTTTCTTCTTAAAATCCACATACGCAGGTTTTCACGAAGATTCTGACATTCACCAATGTTTTCTTATTTGGGATTTGTTCTTGTGTAAGGACAAAATCAACGAATATTCAAGAGCATACTTATGCACATTTGAGGGCGGAATGTTCGTTCGAAATAATTTGTTCTCACGTATAATTTGTAAAATATTGTTGGATTTAAACTACAATGTGTTTTTTTCATTTACATCATTGCTGGTACAGCGAGCTCTCAACGGGCCAAAAATATTCAAGCCCAACCCAGAACGGCCAGGCCAACTAGTGGGCCAAATCTATAGCACGGACCGAATTTGTTATCTACATTCATTGAACAACATTTATATATTTAATTTATAACTTAAATCTGTCTTTTTAAACTTACTTATTTAACAAAAACTAAAGAAGACGTGCAGGATGCCCGTCCGGTCAAGAGGAGCCTACAGTGCAGAAAATTCAGACTTATACACACAACTTGTTATATTAATTGAAGGGAGTAAAGGGGCCTCAGATTGTAGTGCACATCCCTAAGGTGTCTCAAACAAAGAAAACTTTAAAGGATCTTGGAGAACAATGTTCTGTAGCATACAATTATAATATGTGTATGTGTGCATATATTGAAAGTATACATGCAATATTGTTGCTGTAGTAGCACGTTCTCCATACTCTTTCACTACCTTCATATTGGCCTCATCAGGCCCTTTTGTTGATTCTTGAATTTTGTTTCCCTGCTTTTCCCTCTGAATATTTCATCACCTCTCAGAGAAAATCACTTTTGTCTGAAGGACAGTAAGCATGAGTGTTGTCAAATTGCCTCAATGTTACTTAGGCCTACTTATTGACATAAATGTAGCTGTGTAGCTGTGAAAACAGAAAGATAGTTAGATAGTTAGATAGAAAGATAGTTGCAGCAAGCAAGTAAGGAGGGTACCTGCACATTTGACAAATCACTCTCCTTGGACTAACAAGACTGAAAGGGCTCCGCCATCATTAAACTCCTTTCAGGAGTCAATGGCCCTCTGGTTTAGGTCAGAAATATCAGATCATCAAGGCCTTCAGCTGCTTTATGAGGTAGTCCTGTTTATAGCAGTATCTGGTAGTTCTCTGCATTTTTAAGTATCCATGGGCTTCACTTCTTCCGTGGATGGAGGCTTCTCTTTAAAAGCCTTATTAAATTATCTCTCAAATCAACATGAAGAATAGAATGTCTCAGAGAAACCATGTGTTTTCCTTTGATGTAGACCATCTGCTCACATGCAGAGTATACTTAGATTTGCGCAATTGTACACATTGCAGAGGTTCCATGCAAGTCTGTTTAAAAGCACAATTTATATATTATATAGCATCAATACATATAACATCATATAGAAGATGTCTTAGTCAAACCATATATTTTCTTTTTCTATACATTGTGCCAAGCAGATGTGTGTAGTTTATAGTACTTAGATCCATAAGGATTGTCCCATCAAAAGATGGTCAGACTTAGATGTGCAGGCAGAGAAAGCTCAAATTAATCTGTCTGTATCACAGTTTCTGTTAAGGCCTCATAACATTAAAACTGTATTATCTATATGACAAATATAAGATGTCTCAATGAAACCACGTTTTATAAGCAGTTTACTCAGAATTGCATGGAGGTTCAAATAGAAGACATGTCTCAAGTCTGTAGAAAAAGGCAATTTGCCAGTATATGCCTCATCTACATGAAAAATAGATGTCACAGTCCAGCCATATAAGCGAGGCTTTCAAAAAGTCACATGCATGTCTTTGAAATCAAAGACAATTTGAGATTAAATACAGTTCTCGTTTTCAATACAAAATATAGATGCATGTAGACCTTTAAAATCCAGCAGTGAAATTCAGTTTCTTTTATTACATTACCCTTGTTTTTCACAAAGCAGCCATGATTTAATGGTACTTAATACTTTCCTTTAACGGTTTCTAGGCCAATTAAAGTTGAACTTGTTCAGACTTTTGATAATGGTCAACAAAATTTGTGTTTCTGGTACAGAATGGACCCATTTTAATTATATCATCGCTAATGTTGCTTTCTTCACACTACTGTTCTCAGCTAGCATGTAGTTATGAAACAAACATCTAGAAGGTTCGCAGCCTTTCCAGGTTTCTAAAAGTATTGGCTGGTTCTCACAAATGCACGGCAAAATAGGTCACCACACAATTTCTATAAACATTTATTTCTCTTTATTGGCCACATGAAACCAGCTCAAACAAGGACACCATACTGTTTAAGAACATCAGTATATTTTGCAATCTTTGTTTCCACGTTCTTCTCAGCTAGCTTTTTCAGCTTGATTGAAGTCTTCACCTTGGTGTAACGGAGCTTGGACTTCTCTTTCCTCTTCTCCTCCAGGGTCGCTGTGATAGCCTGGTACTTCCAGCCAACCTCATGAGCCAGACGGCCGAGCAGGGCAAACTAAGAATTAAGGGAAATGAAAGGGGAAGGTTATTGTCCCTCACTTCAGTAGAATAAGATCTACTCACTTTCAGTCTGTCGATGAATGTTGATCCAAGTTAAACAACAAAAGTTTCAAAATACAGTTTAGGTTTGACTGTCTCAGATGGTAGTGCATGTAAGCTTTCTCATAGTAAAAACTCAAACAATGTAGGTAGATTAAGCATCACTGACAGTCAAACTCAATGGCAAGTCAAGTAGTTTGAAACAAAAAAAACAAAAAACAAAAAAGATTTCAACGTTCAAATTCAACTCACCTTCCGAGTAGGCTTCAGACGCACAATCTTGAGAGCAGCTGGAACAACCATGCGCTTCCTCTGTGTGACAAACAAAAACCCAAACCCATTAAGAACAGGAAAACATTGGATCTACAGAGTACAAGGAATGGACATGTCTCAGAAATGTGTATATTCTCAGTGAAAACTCAAACAATGTAGGTATAAAATGTTGCATCACAGACAATATAATTCATCAATCAGGGCTTGACAGAAGCAATAGGGATCTCAGTACTAAAATCCAAGAGTATTGTGAAGTCCAAACATTCATTTGACGGTGCATGCCTAACAATCAAAACGTTGACATCTGCACGAGGTGATCCCAAAATACTTCCAGGCCCTGACCAAACTATGGATCAAACATTATATTAACCTTGTCGTAGGGAGGGGGGATGCCATCAAACACCTTCAGCCTCTCCAAGGCAGCCTGTCCTCTCTTGGTTTTGTGAGGGAGCATGCCTGTTGGTGCAATAAAGGTCCTTTAAACATGTTTTCAATGTGACCATCTCGGACAACATGGAACGATATTCTTTCAATTTACTGAAACAGTTCAGACAAATTTTTATTTAAAGACAACAAATATGTACAGATTGTTAACACAACATTTGCACCCCTTGCTTAACTCAGTAGTCAGATCCGTAAGGATTGTCTCATCAAAAGATGATCAGTTTCGGGATAAAGAGTTCATCACTGTCAAGCAGGGGACAACTGCTGTGCAATTAAAATCAATTGAGCTGACAAGACAACCATAACAGCACTCAACAGTAGACCAGTACAAGCACCAACAAAATAAACCAGAGGAAGCTTGAACCTAAAATCTAACTAAATCCACAAAGACATTAACATTACTTAAAATGTATTTGAATGAGTAAGTCAATATTCAAGTATTTTATTACAGGCTAAAGCTAGTTAAGTGCTGTAAGGTATCTTGGCGATGTTCTAAAGAATCTTTGATTTTGAGCTAGATCCTGACCACAAAGGTTTCAGTAAAAATGTATGTATCAATTATGTGTTTTATTTTAAGTGTATTTGGGTTTAATTTTGCTTAAGAATTTATTTAGTTAAAGAAAACACTTTTTGGCAACAAGGTCAAAAGTCTCAAAGGGGACTTGCACCTCTGACAGTCCTCCAGAAGATCCTGCTGGGTGCTCTGAAGTGGTATGGTCCACGCGATGGGTTGGTGTTCATCCTCTTACGCAGGAAAGCCAGATACTTCACTATTGACAAACAAGTGCATGACATTCAACTTAAAGAACTACTAATGCACTGTTCGAACTCAGAAGTGCCTTTGTATTTGTCTCAGATGGTAGTGCATGAAGGTATTCTCATGGTCGTTAAAACTCGAATATTTAACTGTGGTAAACATCATCGACATAAAAAAAATCTATACATTTTATTCTGTTTATCTACTTACGCTTGTTGCGATAGAAATTGCCAGATATGTTGATGCCCTCACATCTCACCACAACCACTTTGTGTCCTGAGTAGAGATGATACTTTAGACAAGAGTCAGGCATAAAACTTAACTCACAAATGACAATAAACTGTCGTCTGAGATGGTAGTGCATGAGAGTATTCTCATCGTAAAGAACTCAAGAGATGTAGGTAGAATAAGCATCACCGACTGATTCAGAAATATTGAATTAAGTTAGAAATTAACATGTAAAGGGAATGTCCCATTATGGCCACACATTAAATACATAGTTTACAATTTCTGAACTCACCGAGCAAAACCTGCTTGGCTACAATAGCAGCCAGACGCCCTAGTAGATGGCCTCTGCCATCAAGCAGCAGAACCTAGGGGAAAAATACATAGGTCAAGTAAGTTATATTACTCGTTAATTTCAGGAGTAGACTGGTAAAGGAATTGACTGATCAATAGCTGTAAGCCAAGGTAACGTTAAGTGTCTCAGATGGTAGTGCATGTGAAGTATTCTCATGGTCGTTAAACTCGAATACCTTACAACGGTGATCACTGACAAAACGTAATCATAGCACAACTGATTTTATATTAAGAGCACACGGATATTTGCCTAATAAGCCACATATCATGAATGCCATTCAGCCACACACGTTGCCTAACTTCCTAGCGTTAGCAGACTAAATTAGCATGAAGCATTTCGTAAAGGAAATAACGTCAGACTTCCAAAAGGAAATATGCGGTTATAAAACTCTGTCCAAACAATCCAAAATATATTTTTTAAAAGACTGCCGGTAGTCGACAACTCATTCTCATTAATCGCACTCTCGGGCCTATGGTTAAGTGAACGGCTGGATTGGGAACTGCCAAAATTAATGTTGAAGCCACGGCACGCAAACGTGTACAGACCAACACATGACATTATTGCATTGGGTTAATAAAAAATACACGGAACTAAACATTATAGAAAACAGAACATTACGTATATAACCACTTAGTCGACCTGGTCAAAATAGCTAATAACTAAATGTCAATAAATACGAAATATATCTTGCGCTACAACGCACCTTATTGAACCGGTCCGCCATGATGTGCGAAAAGAAAGAGAGACGGGGTGGCCCGCTGTAAAAGGCAGGGGCTTTAGGGATATGACGAAAACTATTTCTTCTTTGTGGGGTATGTCTTCAATCCCATGCGAGTGCTCCATCGCCATCTGTCGAAGAATTCTCAGCATCGCAATATTAAAGGCCCCATGATGTCCATAATGAAGAGTAGACACGTGTGATTCCTTAGTATCTATAAAGCACATAAAAAAGTCCTCACAGGACTATATCACCCTTTCGACGGCTCTGTACTAGCCGAGTCCATGATTGGACTTCAATTTTATACGACACAACAGGCTGCAATTCAGAACAGCTTGTCAACTAGGGTTGATGTGTAGATGAACTATGCACAAGGCACAGATCCATAAGGCAGATTTAACGTTTTCATGCTGTTGGTACAATCCCAACAACGCTAGACAAATAAATATTCCAAATCTGATATTATGGGATCTTTGAGATACCGCAATATTACTTTTTCAAATATTTCGTGTGCTATGTGCATTTGTAGCTCAGTGTGGAATATTACCAAAGTTGCGAGGAAAATATTGAAGGCAAATAGTTTGAATATACAATAAATGAGATGTGATAATGATGTGATAATATTTGCAAAAGATTTGTGGATGAAAGATTTCCCATTAAAATTTTGCATCAAATATTTAGTTTTAGCTAGGTAAAGAAATGTCTGAGTTATTACAGATTCATAATTTTACATTATTTATTATTATTTACAGATTTAACCATCATAAAGAAGCTGTCATATTTTATTTTCGTTTTCAATTTTACTACCCACATTGTAATAGTTAAAAATCCTATTGCACTTAGGTTATACTCATCTCATGTTGCATGACAGGATGTATAAATCTTGATTTAATACAAGAGCAATATCTATGAATGAGTAATGTTCTCCTACTCACTTGCTTCATCTACTGTTGTCACAATGCAACGTTTTTACAATGATATGCCATAATCATGCAAAATATGGAAATTGTACTAAAACCATGAAGAACATAACCTTTTTGAGAGCCAACTTCAAAGTTATCTTTAATAACTTCAAGGACTTACAGTACAATCAAGCACACTAAAGAGCAGGTCAAGTGAGGCAGTTCATGCAATACAACACAATTTTATTTTGTTTGGCAATTTGAGAAGAACCCCTGGGAATACATTTGGATTGTAGGGACATCTCAGTCATCATGCTTCAGCTTTCTGATCTTTCCCTTGTGACGGTCAATCTCGCGTTGCAGACGCTCAATTTCTTTCTTATGATGGTCAATCTCCTCTTGGTGGTGCTGCTTTAGTGCAGCCAGTTGCTCCTGTTCTTTGCGTCTATGTTGAAAAGGTTAGAGATCAAGGCAGAGAAAGAGATAGATAGACAGACAGAGTGATTCAGATGTGGAAACAAGTACACATAGATGTGGAAGCAAGTACACATTCACAATGTCTTTTATGCCATTGCCAGGAGACCAAGTAGTTACATTGAGCCAACTTAAAAGGTCAAGCAAATACTCAACTGAGAATCATAACCAAAAATAGAAATATCTAAAACATTATACAAGTGAGTGGCAAATAATATTTTTAACCCTGTGCTTCTCTACAGAAATAAGTTTCAGATGTACAGATGTGTAAAGAAGAAAAGTCCCAATGATTTCTTATATGGATGAACCGACAGTCCAACAGTACCATTGGTGAATGTCATCTTATTTGCCGATGGCAGTCAGAATTATGAATATTGTCTGATACTTATCTACTGTACATCGGTGCATCCCTAGTTTCATAACAGTGTGCCTCTACCTCCCAAAACAAATACATTAGAAGATAAGAAACAGGCTTACCTAAAATACATCTCCTCTTCTGCAGCCTGTTTTTTGCCAAAGGCTCCTCCTGCCTCTCTAACAGAGCCTCCTCCACCTCCACCCTTTCCTGCACCTTTTCCCAGCTCACCCAGCTGGATCATGAGATACATGAAAAGGTTTTGTTAATATGTTGTATTGAATCAAATGTTTTGAAAAAAATAAAGAATACCTGATTAGGGGAACAGCACTGTGAGCTGATAGTTAAAGATGCAAGTGTTCACAAAATATAGTGTGACCTAGAAATATATTGCCTCATGTGACCTTCCTGTTAAACAAGTCTTCCATTTTAAGTTATTGAGTCCTTCAACCAAACAATAACTCTTCAACAATCGGACACGTGACAAATTGTCTGGCTATCACGGAAGAGGTAATATTCCCAACACAGAAAACAATTTCATAAAAAAAACTGAACACAAATTACTTTAAAGCTGACTGTCTGTAAATCAGCAGAAAAGACCAGAAACTATGAACAATGATCATTGTGAGAGACAAAGCGTTGTAGGAAAGATGTATTGGGCTTTGACGACATTGTTGACCTCACCTGCAGTGCTTAACTTTAGGGGCCTACTTTTTTTTTTTTTTGCCATAACCACAAATCCACAATGCTAAACTGCGAATTGTCACAATGTTGCCTTTTACGAGGATAAATAATCTTACCATTTACAATATAACCGTTACATTTCAGAAACTTTTGAACTGTAAACTGTTTCAGTAAATCAATTACCGATGATTATTTAGTTTATATTAAAGTATTGCGGCCAGACAAGCATACACATGCCACAACAGTAATGTGTACCTGGTCGGATGACATCCTCAACTGTGCGCTAATAAAGCTCCTAACGTTTGGCCTTAGAAATCTCGCCATTACTCTGGCCAAAATGCGTAACACTGAGCAAAAATAGTGTCCTTGTCTAAAACAATACACAAAACAGGGTCTGTCCACTTGGCATTACAACGTGGGGTGCGACTATATCTATCGAAGGTAGAGATCAATGGCTCATTACGATTACTTGATAGCTTTCAAAGATTAATTATGGGTATTATTAAAACACGCAATAATTTTTCAAATCACCAAAAAAAGTTCTTGTAAATTATCGCTGTTTGTAAATATGTGTTACCCCTTGTGCGTTATGGAAGTGCCTGTAACGGACACCATGACATACTGCGCAGCTGCATGATCCCACGTTATTCTGCTTACTTTTCTTTCGTCTGTAACAAACTGTGTAGAACGTATGCAAAATTTTCAATTATTACTTTTTCCTCATATGTATTGCTGAAATGTATACTAAATAAATACCAAACAGTAAAATAGTACTTCTTAAATACTCAAGAGCTACAATTTACAATTCGAACAAAAAGGGGAAATACATAGAATACAAATAAAGAGGGAATTGCTGGATTTTATTCACAATTCTGACACGAAATCGAAACCTGACAGCATAATCCTCTTTGTAATCAATATGGGGCTCAAATACAGGCGCAAAAAAAAACGTTCAAGTCATATTCAAATATGTCAACAATTTTTGAGTTAGTAGTATTTAACTCCTCACAAAAGTTATTTACAATTATGATTAAACTCTTGTTTATAAACATTAAAACAAACTGTCGTAAAAATGTACTTCATAGCAACACAAATTATCATTCCTTTTATTAACTGTAAACTAAATAGACAGGCATTCCTTAAGAGAATAGGCACTCAAATGTGTATTATGGTAGAGATGAACATGAATGGGTCAAAATATTATTTGAAACACTCCAAATACTTTACTACTATTGACTGACAGTCCCCATACAAACTGATAAAAACCGTCTTGTGGGACTCATAGCTGGTTCAAACAAAGACTTAAGAGAATAAGTCAAAGTTTTTAAAATACAATTTGAACCATGCCTACAATGTTATGGGGAGTCATGAATCATGAACATGATAAGGGTTGGAACACTTTAAGTGAGACTTGGTTGTTACAAGCTTTTCATGTCACAGAATATTACAAGTGACAAATAAATTTTAACTACGAGTACTATTTAAAGTTTCATTGTTCATATATTCGAATGACCAAAAGCTGACAAACTTTTCAACTTTCTTAATCAATAGTATTAAGGAATAGATCTGTAATCAAATAACATTTAAGAAAATTAAAACTAGCTGAAATAAAATCAGCTCATGTCTTATAAATTGTGAAGTGCTGATAAATCTAACTTGTTCACAATCTACTGCTCTTACTATGAGGCAACAACATATTTAGTTGTTTGCTTTTAGGAGCAGGTCAAAGATATCACCCCTACTGCATGCTCTCTGGTTGATGTGTTTTGGTTTTAAAGCAAATAAAAGAAAGTGTTCTATGAAGAAAATACTTAAGGGAAAGAGGAAAGAATGTAGAGTGCAGACCGCCAGACAGACAAACAGAGGGGTAACTCAAAGTGCCAGAAGAGGCCTACGAAGGCCCTTGGGGGGAGGAAGTGGCCGAGCCTCCCCCTTTGGGACCCGTCAGTCCTCCTTGATATTCCCTAGGGCTCTTAGACGCTCCAATAGGGGAGGGTGGGAGTAGTGCCACATAGAGAAGAGCCAGTCAGCAACAGGAAATCCAAGGTTGTCCTTATTTAGTTTGATTAAGGCAGAATAAAGCTCAGAGGCTTTGCCCATAGCACGCGCAAAGGCATCCGCCTGGAACTCAAACCTGCGGCTCAGCACTGTTAAGCAGAATGACAAAAGCTGTAGAGAGAAAGCGGCGAGTTAATTATTATTTTTCCTTGCAAACCCCTTTAGTTCACGTTACATTGCTTCTAATGTGAGAGTTCTACAATATAGGTGCATATTTGATTTATAGTTACCTCATTGTAAGGAGAAAATATGAATTGAAAGATGATCATCAAGCCAATCAAAGTGGGCTGGCTGTCATGGAAACCAAAAGCTAGGAACAACTCCTTGCGCCCAATCAGAACAGCAAATAGGAAGAAACACAGGAAGGAGTTCATCTGGAAACAATAATAATACAAATGATGATACTAACCACTGATTAGCTAAACATTCTTCCAAAGTCACTACAAGAAAAGCATGTTTTAATTAGTTTTTTTGCAAGTTGAACTTGTCAATAAAAATTTTGTTAAATACCAAATATGACTTTTGTCGTATTTAGTCAATTATTGTGTTTTTACAAAGTGGTACAATCTGCTCCACAACGGCATATGCACATAATGATAATTCAACAAACCCACCTGACTAATGACAATGTTCTTTACTGTGTGGCCCAGCTTCCAGTGACCAAGTTCATGGCCCAAAACAGCCAGTATCTCAGGGTTATTGCAACCTTGCTTCTTGTTCTGGAAAAAGGGAAAGATAAAAATAAATAAATAACTATATATTTGAAAAAAATATATGTATTTGAAGAGATGTTTGGACCCTAGTGAGGAGTGACCTTGGGCTTAGCTTTGGCATCGTTGGGTGCGTGGTTGTCCCCGGCCTGCTCTGGCTCTCCATCTTTGTTAAGTGGAGAGTAGTCCTCTAGCAAGGTGTCAAACAGCACTATGCGTTTGTTCTTAAAGAACCCATAAAAGTAGGCATTGCTGTGGGAGGAGCGCTTTGATCCTAAAGAATGAGAACAAATTCAACTTTCTGGAAATGTATACTTTAATAAATATGCTGTTTAAGGTTATCAAGATGTTAATATCTGTATTAATTATGAGTGACGATGTTAGTAACTTTGGCAGTATTAGACTGCGTTTGTGCTCTGAAGGCTTCAGAGTGACTTACCTTCAACTACGTAGACCTTGGTCAAGGGGAAGCTAATTGACTTAGCCATGGTTTCAATATCCGCTTTCAACTCTCCCTCTGGCAATGGGGTGAATTTGTCAAACAAGGGGGCAATGTAGTCAGCGTAGATGGTCACAAGCACCTGAAAAAACAAAAGTGTGATATGGGGTTGCATTGTTGGGCCAGTGCAGTGCATAGGTTCAATATGTGCTTATGCTACACTGTCATATTTCCCTGCTAGCATCTATCCTCAATAGTTCATACCATTATTGTATTTAACTGGACCCTAATAAAAAAATGATTCTGATGTAAATAACACAAATCCACTAACCAGAGATACCCCAAAAGTAAAGAGCCAGGCGTAAATGAAGAAGTAGTCTCCACCGATCTTGATGATGTAGAGGAGCAGAGAGGTGACAGGCAGTAGAATACACTGAGTCACAAAAAACTTCTTCACGGCATCCTTAATGAAGAACCCCAGTGTCTAAATAGTAAAACCAAAAAAAATGCATAATAAATGACAGCAGTGTCCAAAATGTCTGACATTGTGGATGAAAGAGAGAATAAAAAAGGGCGAGATTGCTTGTATGTGTGACATGCTTAAACATGCTTAACCTGTTGGTTGAAGCCATGCTTCTCCTCAATGACAAACGTGTTATAGATGCTCCAAGGAAGTCCGGTAAAGGCACTGAACAGGGTCGCTAGGGTCAGAAACACAAGGGACTGGGAGATCTGTGTGGAAATAACAGTAGAGTTAGAATCTGTGGAATAAGTAAGGTTGAAACCAAGTTGACAGAACTAAAAGTTTGAGCAAACCTTTTACAGTAAAATACTTACATACCTCATACTCTGGACCAAGTCCACAGCGAGCTGTCATTGAGCCAGATATTCCCCATAGTAACGGTAATCCACCAAGCAACAGGATCAGCTAAGGCAAAAGGGTAAAAAGATGTACAAGATGCAATGCAATATAGGGCCAACAATCTTGAGACTACGCAGCAGGCCATTGTCTGTCCTTTTTCTCACCGTTCCTTCTGTCTCAGAATAGAGTCCAGACCAGAAACTGAAGTTGCTTTTGTCAAGCTGGTAAAGACGTGACTTTTCAAAGGTTTCTGTGTCCATTATCTTTCCCAACTCCAGAGGCACATGAGTTGTCGACCTGTATATTCTCCGCTGCAGTTGAGAGAAATCATTACATCATTAAACTTGCTTTGGAAACCAAGTAAACATTATATAATTACCTATTAAAGTTAAAAACGTACAAGCTCCATTAAAACAACGTTAAGCAACACAAAGACTACATAAGTGAAAGATATCCTTGGCTTAACACATTGTGTAGATAGCTAGCTTAATTTAAATATGGTATAGGCCAAACCAAATACTAGATGAGTAACGTTGAACTTAAACTGGGGCCCGGGGAAACATAACGTTAATAATTTACCTGTCTGTAAGAAAGGTAGGCTTCCCATAGATACACCGTCCATGAAAAACCCAGGACAGCATAGAATATTTGCTTTTCTACTGGGAGGTCAATTATGGCTTGGATCATCTTTATTCGTTCCGCTTGATAGTATTAGTAACGTTAGCTTGCTATGTTTTTGCACAGGCAAGTTTCAGCCGGGCGTTAGCACGTTGCTAGATATAGCTTCCCCTTGCCAGCTCCTGCTCTCTTCTAGTTGCTCACAAATACGTTTTGAACAGAAAATATACAAATCTACTACTTTGAACTAGTATATTCGTTCTAACGCGCCAGACACAACAACAGTCACTTAAATTGTAAGCTAGCTTCCATTCATGTAAAGAATTGCCGTGTGGTGTGCAACGGCTAATATTGTTCCCGGTCAATGGAAAAAGATTACAATTACTTCAGTTCCGGATATCAAATCTAATCTGTAGTACATGGAGAATATAGACGATCATGTCATGTTTAAGAACAACACATTCCCATGTCTTTAAAATTTAGAAGTAAGTGAAAAAACTTACGGCTCATGTGATTTTTTGTGGGTATTTTAATTCCAATTAAAATTATTTTAACATTCCAATAACTAGCATAGGGACTTCCAGTAAAAACCAGTAAAAGGTTATTTGGTGGTATGGCCCAGACAGGCTCCCAAATAGTTGCACCTAAAGTGTCTTCAATAGCATTTTCTTCTCTGACATATTTTCTTTGATTTTATGAGGTAAAATGGCTGAGAGAAAAAAGAAATTTGTCTTCACATCCTACTTCAATGGGGTCGCACTTATTTCCAGACCATTGACTTCGATCAGGAGAGAAGTACTTGCAATAGGGATGTGCAATATTATAAACTGACACGTCATAAAAAAATGACCTACTCATTTGCAGCAATAATCCTTAAAAGATGTCTTATTCTCCTCTGAATTTTTTTTTAACTCAGGACTAGGCCTATTTTGCAAAAACTGAAACTTAACTATAATGAAAGCTGCAACTTCGACTGGCTCCATTTCTTCGACTGGCTTCAATAATTGAAACATCATTCATCTATCATTAAATACGTCTTGTTAAACAAGTTTTGTCAAAACCTGTCACTGAGTACAGCCTGGGAATGATTGGTAGGCCGCAAGACAAAAGAGAAGTCCTCAAATCAGTTCCCCAGAACAAAATGTAGTAACCTATATAGTGACCTATTTTCTTTCTTGGTCTTTTGTTTCTTCCTTGTATGTTTCTGCTATCCTTGTGCAAAACACATTGATTGAAATGTGCTATACAATACATTTGATTTTAATTAATTAGATATGACCTAAGCCCAGACAGTTTTGTCATGTCAGCTTATCATGTACGAATGCAAAGAAGTGTGTATGCTTGCCCCTCAAAGATAGTACTGTTAAATAGGAACAGAGGCAAATTTAAACATTTATTTCATAGGTCCATTACATATTCCCTTTACAAACATAATTCATAATAACATCACACAATGATGTATGTATATATTTTTTTATGTTCACGCAGTTTATTTGTATATTTTTGTTTGGTTTGCATATTAATGAGGGTATTTTTGACCTTCGTCTTATACATGAAGATATTCATGTCCAAGCGGAAGTAATTCTCAGGGTTGGCCAGAAAAGAGAGAGTGAGTGAATGAGTAAGTGAGGTTGGGTGTAGTAGAGGAAGCCAGAAGGAAGAAAAGAAAACAATCTGAATGATACCATGCTTGCCTCAGCAAGTGAGCTTGTTTGTATTAGTTGGGATAAGTGAATTTTAATGAATGGGGACGTCTTTAAACAGACAAGTTGCTGTTTTAGAGAGAAAACTAGTAAGATTAAGAGAAATGGGTTTCCTTTACCAAGCGTTTGTAATTCAAGGGTCTGTGTCCCACTCTTAGCTGAGTGCTTCAGGTGTCAAGGGACAATCTGAAACAGACCACATGTTGACCCTGCTCACTGCTAGGTAGGTGATTCATTGGGAAATCCTCATTGATCAAAATAAATCCCAATAAGCCTGTGATGTCTAGGATAGAGTTGAATGATAAGGGTACACCTTAGATTTTGTGAAGGCCTATTGTCTCAACTTGCTACACAAATTAACAGCCTATGTATTGGACAGAGGTCCTAGCAATGTCTGCCACTTAAAAAGGTCTTTAGGTTAAAAAAAAGGTAATAATAGGAACCTCAATTCATAATTCATCCTCCGTTTGTAAAGTTATGATAAAAAAAAAAAAAATGTGTTTGTCTTATCTTAAAAACCCTTATATTATGACCATTTGTGTTTTGTGTCCACAAAAACAAAACATTGTATGCATTTCACTTTATTTTACAGAGTTAATTTACAATGTACATACCACAAGGTGGTCATCAAATACAATTGTGAGAGTCTCAATATGATTATAATACAGCAGGTTTTTTAAACTTTGGGATAATCTGGTGAGCTGGGATCAAAACAAAACAAAATTAACTGTGTATAAATAGTCTGTTTACTTTTGATAATGCATTACTATAGTTCCCTCTTCTTCTATCCTTCTTTGGAAATTCCCAAAGAACCACAAATATAATTTTTCAGAGCCAAAATTAACTTCAAGTAAATTACTTTTCAGTTACACAAGTGCTTTGTTTCCTTAAAAGAATATCAATGAAATACACTGACAGCATGATATTTTTTTAATTGTTATCACAACCACTTCAAGTATAAGCTTGGGAGTTCCTGCAAACATCAAACAAAAAAGAAATACACTATGAATATCATAGCACAATCCCCTTTAAACTAACAGGTAAGCGCAATGATGGCTTCACCAGGCCAAAAACCACAATGCAAAAATATACTCAGTTCTCGCAGCACTTCTAGCTTGTCTTGGGAGCATAAGAATAGTATATGGATGGCAGGGGCTGTTATTTTATGGCAGTGCTGCATTATGCTCCTGTGCACCTACTCCCTTTTCATTATATTGACAAGAAACAGTTGTGGGTCAAACCATGGCTGTTAGAAAAACCCACTCAATTACTTTTCCCTATGACCTGTTAGACTAGCCAGAACCACACAACGGAACTATTCAATTGCTCCCAAGTTATGTTATTTTAGAAATTATGATGCTGCGGGTAGGCTTAGACAATTACCCAACATAACCGAAATTACCTTACTCAACGTATGCCCTGCAACCAGTAAGGGCAAGCTACAGCACTAGAAATTATTTCGAAGTGGTAGGAGCAGCTGTTGAACTTGTCGAAGCAGCGGCAGGGGAGGAGAGTAAAAGCCTGTTGACTTCTCGGAGCTGGGCGTCCAGTGTCTCTGTTGTCAGCGCAAGCTCCCCTAGCTGAGTCTGTAGACTGCTGATCGTATCCGATAGCTCCTCTTCTTTCTTTTTAGAGTTGAACGCTTGCCTGCTGTACTCCAGCACCATGCAGCCGCCGCCAATGACAAAGATGATGGCCTCCCCAAGGAGTTCTGCCCCTAGCTCAGCCGCCGCCTCCTCGTTCAAGGGCTTGATGGTGGAACCGCGAAATCCCATGATTCTCATCTTGGTTCTCATCTCGATCCAGTGGTACACTGCACACAGAGAATGTAGGTAAGTACATCACTTCGTTCCTGCCCTCTCCTTTTAATAGTTATGAGATGCAAAGATTCATACTGTATAACTATAAAATGGTGTCTATCTTTGCTCACACTTTGCTTGGAAAGCAGAAGCAAAACATGGGAAACAAGAAGGGTTCAGCAATGGGCAGCTGTGTTCTGCCTGGTATGACTTTGAAGTTAACTAAGCAAATAGACACCTGCTGTCATATGACTAATGATTGGCAAAGAGGAGTACATATTAGAAAGTGGCCTACACTAATCAGATTAATCTTCAAGAAATGTGTTTTCTTTGTTCTCACAATATGTTGTTGTAGGGCAAAAGGCACTTTCAATCTCAATGACATTTGGTTCACGCCTTCCTTGAATTTCACACTAAATAATTGGTTAACATCTGATCTGTCAATCAAAAGAAGGCACCAATAGACGTGTCTGAAGACCATGCACATTCAAACGATTGGTTGAAAAGCAATGACAGCTAATTCCTATTGGTTTAAACAGGGCGCTACCCCCACTCCGCTGTATCCTATACCTACGATTGTCACAGAGATAAATCCAGCGTTTATCAATGTTACTTACACTGCGCAGGCGGGAGACATACGTAAGTTTTGAAGAACTCGCTTCTTCGAGCTCCGGCCTTTATTCTATTAGCGACAGGTTTGCTCATTTGCCTTACTCCAAGGTAAAGTAGCTTGGCTATAGGGAAGGCACCGACAACCATCTTGGCGGAAACAGGTCTCAAAGGGGGCGGAACGACGTTGAGGTTTCCACAAATGACGTTTGATGCATATTCATGACGCTAGACAAGCGTACCCGCCTAGTTACGACATTTAAGAATTTTTTTTAGAACAAGTGTCACACTGTAACACATAAAACACAAAACTAAACTTTTTGCGGATAACATAGTCTAATGTAAATATAAACACTGCACATTGCTTTATGCGAGTGGCGACCGAATTTGTCGGTTGACGTATTGATCGAAACCTTGGGAAAAGTCTTAAGCTTCTTTTTAGGACGTAATCATGCCAGAAAACAATAACAGAAATATAGGTCAGCCGAAATGTACTTGAAGGGTTACCTGCACCAGCTGCGGTCGGAACACCTCGATCAGGTTACAGTAACACCGCCTTAGACAGTGGGCTGGACTAAGATCCAAATTAACTTCACTGCTCAATACGCAATGACTGAATCTACCTCCACTCAACATTTTACCACAGAGGAACTAACTCAACTTAAAAGACCTGGTAATTATAGTGTCTCACTCCTGTTTTTAAAACAGAAGAACAAAAAGACTCCTTGAGAGGTAAGAACATTGAAAAAGATAAGTAACTCGGGAGTTTGCGATGCGTGGAAAAGCTCAGATTTTCATAGAACAATCGATTGTCTCATAAAAGCAAGTCTGCGCTCTGTGCCATAGCGCTGTGTTATATATGTTGTTCACTGTTTTCAAACCTTTCCTATGTTTTGTATATTGATTTTGAACCCCCAGTAATATAGGTATTTTTGATGTTTTAATCTATTTTCTATTGTGAAAGAACTTCAATGTGAGGAGGGGCTTGTCTGGAGCTCACGCTAATGAAAATCAGATGTTTCTTTGACCAGTCTCGCGATTTATGAGGGATGAAACACAGGGTTTGCATAAACGCAGACTGTGATTTTACCAATTCCATGGGACTACATTTTAACAAAGAATCCCAAATCCCATTTCTTATGGTAGCAATTTGGAATGCGATACCACAGCAAGATAGTTAATACTATGCGTTCTACCTGAATCAAAGAGTTTGCATTATTTTCGTTAGTTCAATACAAATAGAAGACTAAACCACGTTTGCCAATATATTTTATCGTTGAGGTCAACAGCAATGTTATCCAGTATAAATTTTTTTTTAATAAAGTTTATGTGTCAGGCCCTTACTGCTATTTTAGTCTCTTTTTTTGACTGCCTACATTCCTTTTTTTAAATAACACATAACTCCCCCTTATACATCCAGAATACCAATAGCTTGACTATGGAAAAATAATTCGAACCACAACAAAATCTCATTGTCTCTTCTATAATTTGAAATAAAAAATATAAACATTTATGGCCATGCACTGTTGGCAGATAGTTTTGTGGATTGGCCAATTCCCACATGCGTTCAATGTATAGTCACCAATCTTCACCTTGGGGTATAGCCGGCAAAACCAGCTGGATCACATTTCCACTTGAGTGGACTAGCTTGCTGCAACCTGCTGAATGTGAAGCTTTTACTGGCTTTTGCTTACTCTCTCAACACTTTCTCCCTATAACCTCAGTACATACACGCACGCACGCACGCACGCACACGCGCACACACACACACACACACACACGACTAACACTAACGGGTACATGCATGTTTGCAGGTGCAGAAATAGTAAACATACAAACAGGCACATACACACACACACACTTATAGTTCATGACTTTACACTCTATTCCATGCTTTGATTTATCAGTCATTTTAATCCACACACATTCAATGATGTAGCAAGAAAGGTGTTAGAATGTCTGGAATGCCAGCCTGTTACATTGTGTACCATTGAGAAATTCCTTTGTCCCGTGGTGGCAAAGATAATTAGGGGTGTTTTTGTGTGAATAAAGAACACACCAGCTAGTAGCTTTGCTGCCAGGAAGTTCATTGTTGGTGAGGAACAATTATGCCTAGTAAGCTTAAAGTAAACAGTATTTGAATTACTGTGAACTTTATAAACATATTGTAATTGCGGTTAAAAACAATGGATTGCTATTCATCACCCATTGTAGTGACCTGTTTATACTGGCTTGTGATCCCAATCTCAGCCTTTTGCCTTTTACTTTCTTTGTGTTGTGATCATATTTGAGGAAGTAATTTGTAATCCATACACTTTCATAAGGTGTTTGTGTTTGTGTTTGTGTGTGTGTGTCTCTGTTTGTCTTAGTGCCTTTCTAATGGTTTGTGGATGTGAGGGTTATTATTGATGCAAGGGTGTACAGGTTTCAGTGTACAGAACAACTAGAAGTTGGCATTGGTCACATAAGCCTTAGAGAGAGTCCGACCCGATCATTGGCCTAAAAAGACACTTGGGTGGGGTGCTATGGTGTGGGACAGATTTCACTAGTATCTGCTTAGAGATAAGTGGCGTCATGAAATCTCAAAGCATGGATCCAAAAGTACTCTGTTATCAGACAGAGTGAGCTTCCGATAAGATACATAATAAGAAAATGTCTAAATGGGAGCATAGAAAAGTGTAAAACCACATTTATTATATATTGCAGCGCGTGCTTTATAATTGATTAGTCAATCATGGATTGTTAATGTAGAGTAAGTCTCTAGTGTTGTGTATAGATGAAAATATTAGATGAAATGACAGAATGACATTAATATAGGAACGTTGCATGTAAAGTTCTTTAAAGGGTTTTTGCGCCGGAAGCCCTGACAGTTAAGTGCAGACACACCTGCTTAAATCCATTTGATCCCTGCTAGTGCAAAGTACAGGAATTCTTGATTTGTTTCACAATGTTTTAATGCGGCACCAAGGTTTTGGTTTTTTACCTTTATTTTACTAGATTAGTCTCATTGAGATTCAGAATCTCAAGTGGACATAAAACAAGACATTCGGCAAAAACTTAAGCATTTAAATATAAATCAAATCAACATGAACATCTAAAGGTGAAAAGCACTGACAAACCCAGATTGTGTGATGTTCCAATTGTTTTATCCTGGCTCGATAAAACATGGAGTAAGACGATGTCCTTAAGCTTTATAATTTTTTGAAGGTTGTTCTATGTAGATTAGTTGGTTAAACTGTTCCTTCTTAGCAATTTTATTTTATCTTATTATTTTTTTCTCGTTTATTTTAATGGTCTTATGTTCTCTTCCTTGTATGTTTCTGCTTGCCTTGTGTAAAGCACATTGAATTGCCTCTGTGTATGAAATGTGCTATGGGGCAGAGCTTTTTAAGCCACATAGACAGCTGTTCATCATCCAAGATTTTGATCCGGTTCAACCAGCAGACCTTGTCAAAGCGTTTCCGACACCTGACATTTTGACAGCTTAATATTTTACACAAAACTGCATAAATATTACTTGGTTTTGCACCAAAATGTGATATTGAATTTCATGCGGGGCCACACAGGCAATAAAATTGGTGTTTCCTAATTCAAGCGTTACAATATGACCAAAGGAAACAACCAACCAAACAAAGTGATTAGTGATTAATTGCGTTTTCATGGCAGGCTCTCATTTGCCTCTCAATGGGTGTATTACCTGGGTGTCACTTTGACTACAACATCATCCTTTGGGATCAGAGAACAATGAGAGTTTAGTGTGAGTTTTTATCTGGGGTTGACCACATGATGGATAACTGTCACCATTCCTGTGTAAAATAGGAAATACATTAATATGAGTTAAATCACTTTCCTCTGTGAATAGTTTTAAAACGAGTAATATTGCATAGATAGTATAGAGACGATAAAGAAAGTATGAATATAAATGTATTGTAAGGGAGAAGGAAAGAAGGAAAATTCAAAGAGGAGGCAGACGATCCTGAAAGAAAAAGATCAGAAAGGTATGAATTAGGAGGTTGATACAATAATGGACAGTTAGTACTGAAAGTGGGAGTTAGATTGCACAAAAACGAGGATTCGGCGAAGTGTGTAATCATGATTCATGGCAAATAAAAAAGATGACTATGTAAATGCAGCAAAGCAGGATTTTTATAGCTGGACCACACCTTCTTTGTAGATTCAAAATATTCAAGAAACTGGTAGGGGAAGGGGTAGGAACAATTCAGGGACTTATTATGTGGTTTAACTACTCACACATAGCCAGCCGCTTTAAGCAAGAAATCAGATGACCTGGTCAACATATGAAATCAGCCAATGTGACATTTACAATATATTAGCCTGCATTTGAACTCTGTGTGTCTCTCTCTTTCTTTTCCTTCAACTTTGTCTATACTGCACTTTTTATCTCACACATTGCACTAAAATGTCCATGTCTAAATCATCGAACTATAAAAGATTTAAATGCCCCAACATTTCATTACATTTGGAACTGAGTTGCAAACTTGGAAAAGAAAGAGAGAGAGTCAGTGGGAGGGAGAGACAACGGGGTAGCAGGAATGGGTGGACACACCCTGATACTGTGCTGAAAATAATCATTATTGTCTTTTACCCTTTAATCTTTCCTCCTCTCCCCACAATTAACCTACCCTCTCCTCTTACCCGTTTGCCCGTGACGACAAACAAGCTTTTTATACAACTGAGTACATGTACTCACTGACATAAATGACAAAACTGATATATTACAAAGGGAATCAGACAACCAAGATACAATTAATCTACCATTATTATTGATTATAATATATATTCACCTGTGTGTGTGTGTGTGTGTGTGTGTGTGTGTGTGTGTGTGTGTGTGTGTGTGTGTGTGTGTGCGCGTGTGTGTGCGCGTGCGCAAAGAAAAGGTGGAAACGGAGCAAAAGTGAGAGAGAGACAGAGCAAGAGAGCGATAGCGAGGTCAAGTTAGTTGCAGACTGAAAGCAAAAGGGAGAGTTTTAATTCCAGAACATGAGTGAGAGTGAGAGGGCGAGTCAGTTGACCGCCGTGTACATGTGTGACTGTGAGTCATTCACAGTGGAACCTGTGAGAGCTGCTCTTGACAAGCAGAGATAAGCAGAATCTGGAGCTGTCCCAGCCAGGCCTCTAGATGCAGTGTTTTACCAGAAGGGGTGGCTAAGGAATGTGAACTGGGGAGGCCTGGCAAAGGAGCTTGGAGTAGGTCAGGGTTACGCACACACACAAGCCCTGGACTAGCAGACCGCGAAACCTCTACTCTTCAACAGGAGTGCCTGACTTGCTGTTTTACTTTTACTCTAACTTCATCAGATCTCTTTATTCACGGTAGTCATCACTGGTGATTATATGGACTCTACACCCTGTGAGTTTCAAGTGTATGCGTGTATGTGTGTGGTTTAGGATGTGTCAGCTTTGTTATCATGACGCTATAATAATCACGCTGTTGTTTCTCAATGTTGTAGCTTGCCTGTTACTAGCTATTGTTAGAATGTTCACTAGTAGAACATCTTTATGACAGTTCATTTGATGTTTTTCTCATAGCATTTGAAGAAATAAGCTGCATATTTGTACACTAATTTGTAGCCCATTACCCAAGATTTAGCCTTGGCTCACATATTGCCAGTTAGATCGAATGGATTTTTCATTTATTAACCTGGGCAGCTTGAGGAGATGCCAAAAGACAAATAGAGTCACCATCAATTTCCCATTCTTTGAATTCTTCTAGATACCCACAGAGCACAGAGACCTGACAGGCTGTACACACAGTGAGTCTGTCTGACAAAGACACCTGGTATCTGGCACAAAGAACGGTTACTCAGTCCTCTACCAGCTCTCCTGCTGCACCACTCAGCTGTCTAGACCCTAACCATTGCTACAAGCACACTGTCTGGGTACACATTACTGTGTGTGTGTGTGTGTGTGTGTGTGTAGATCGGGCCCGCTTTGCCATAAAGACCGGTCATCTGAGATGAGTAAGCTCTTTTTGTCGCAGAAAAAGACATAGAAGTACTAGAACTGACATAGAATCAAGTAGCAACACTCTTTGGGCCGTGACAACTACAAAAGCACTGACTACCCTTTTCCCATTTCATATTTCATAATTACATCTTAAAACTAATCGCCATTTTTAGTATGATTTATATACGCACACATCTTGCAGCACCATGTTACTGATTGGCGCCAACAGTTGGTGGTTTGTCCTGCAATACTAGTAGCAGGGATGTCAAGTAGAAGGTGGTAGGGAGAGAGAGGGAAGGGAGTGGGAGTGATGCAGACAGTAGCCAGGTAACAGTTGGTGGTTTGTCCTGAGATACTGGTACCAGGGATGAGTCAAGTAGAAGGTTGCACTTTTATGAGAGGATGGGCTGGCTGTCTGTCTGACTAACATTGTGCCTAAAGGGCATTATGATGTCACTAAATATTTGGGTCAAGGTGTGTCTAGTCTTTTAGACTGTTGCACTTGACCCATAATAGTGAAGTTAGTCAAACTTGACTTGAACATGATTTAGTTTTTAATGTATAGCAACTTTTGCCGTCTCGAAAACGTTCACATCTGCATGCCAAGTCCAACTAGTTTGTGGATATGATTCAGCCTTTAACTAGAAAACATGTTGTTTATTGAGACACAAAGTCGATGTGTGCTTTTTCCGTATTAAGAGATGTTCTTTGTGATTGTATTTTGTTCTATTGATATTTTTACCTTATTGCGTCAACATTGATTTTGGCAGACTTTGGGCTGGGTCTAACTACAGCTGTGTGTTCTGCTTTTGTAGAGGGTTTCGTCCACGTTGTTTAGCATCCAGTTTGTCAAAAATAATAAAGGACGTCACTTTTTTCTAACTTCTTTCTTCCCACCTGCTTCAAGGCTTTTATCTTTTAATATTAATGGGGAAAAAATAATGTGTTGTGTTTTATAAGACATCATTTAACATTTTGGGGTTGTCTAACTAAAGTGGCAAGAAACAGTATGTCTATATTTTTTCCCAACAGGAGTCATTCTCCCCAACTCCTGTTCCACAAAATGAGCTCCCAGTCTGGCTATGGCAGGAGTATGATGTGTGAGTATCAGCCATGGTCTTGACAAGTTGCTTGGCAACGTATTAGAAATGCATGTTAAAACATGTTTGAGAATGTGAAATGAGCCAAGCTTTTCAAGTGAACCTCCATCGATAGTCAATAGGTATAACGTAGACACAATTACATTGATAAACTTTCCCTAAAGGTGGGACATCATTCTTAGATAATCCACATGTCAAGTGATTAATAAAACGGACGATGATTTTCTTCTGAAGTGGTAACATCTGGTTGGGGTCATTGACGTTCAGGGTAGCAATAATAGTAGCAATACCTATTTGTTGATACCCGGAACACAATAGTTGCAGTACATCAATTAAATAATGGATGGGGTTAACCTTATTGTGTATTTGTGGGTCTTTGTGGTTTGTTCATACAGTCCAGTCTATCAACGAGGACCTGAATGCCTCTCTGGCCACAGCAGATGAGTTATCCAGAGAGTTCAACTCTATGCTTAGTGAGGTGGCGCCCAGGGTGGTGCCAGCGTCTCAGGTAGATACACCTCTCTCACACATTTGATCTTGTCACATGTGAATGGGCTAAACATTGCCACAGTTTTTGGCTTTTACCCTCCAGCTCTAACAAGTGCACCAAACGATGTTTGAAATTTTCAGCATGACTGTTCGCGCGCTACTGCATTTTTTCATAAATAAAAATTTCTAAACCACGTTCTCTCTGCAGACGACTTCAGTGATCCCCAGACAGACACCTCAGCCCTCCGGTTTCTCTTCCCCCACCTCCTTCGCCACATCATCCTCCACCTTAAATGACTCGGTTTTCACCAGCACCACGAGCAGCAACAGCGGCTCCAGCCGGCCCTACTCCCCCAACCCCTCCAACATGCGGTCCGTGGAGTCCATCATCTTCGGCAGTAAGAACAGGCCCTCCTCGCCCGTCTTCTCCCAGCCACACCAGCTTCCCCCTCCCCAGGTCCGACTGGACCGGAGCTCCCCCACCCCCGGTTCCCGCACGGACAGCACGGGCTACTCCTATGGTCAGCTGACCCCTCCCAACCAATCGCCTCGCTCTCCGAGACGCTCCGTGTCGCCTGGTTACCGGAGCCCACAGGGGTCGCTGTCCTACATGGACACTGGCTCCTCTCCTCTCAGCCCCGTCTACGCGCCGGACCAATCGTCTAGGGCCGCCCCGGCCTTGTTGTCTCATTTCGACCCAGGCCACATGAGTGGCTGCATATCACCACTGAGAGACAAGAGCCCCTCCCCTCGGTCATTCAAGCAACCGGGATCCAGCACCCTGCCACGCAACTTTATGCATGTTAGGACTCCAGGTGAGTTGGCCCACTGTTGAATATGCTGCTTATGTTCATACAATGGGTTACTATACATCCATACTCATAACTTTCCTTAGTGCATTGGCATGAGCCCCATGTTATCACACAAATAACTCTGATTGGGAATGTTCTATTTTTGCACTGTCTCTGTCTCTGTCTCTGTCTCTGTCTCTCTCTCTCTCTCTTTCTTTTCACTTATTGTTTTCTCTCTCTACCAGATGAAGGCATGCAAAGAAAAAAGATCCCAAGCAAATGGAATGAGACAGATTTGGACATGTCTGTCGAGAGGAAACCTCATAACAGCTATGAAAGTGAGTTCCATGCTACTTCATATCCCCTTTGCTTTGCCGGAGGAAGAGGTCATTGTCTACTAAGCTGAGACAAGTCAGAACTTTAGTCCAAAACAAACACTTAAAGCACTCAGACTAGATTAACATTCTAGGAACATTTGGCTGCTTGCTGCACTGTACAAAGTTCATGCACTTCAGAGCCATTTTTTTTGTTTAATGATATTTGATATTAGACATATGACATACATTTTTTATTTTATTTCAATGCACTCCATACGTTTCTTAGCATTAATATTCTTTGTCATCAAATGAGCTCTCTCTTGGGGTCAGCCGTGGCTCGCTGCGGGAAGTTCCAGTAAACAGCCCACTGTCCTCGGTTGACTGGGTGCTAGAGGGGGACTCTTAAAAATGTGACTAGGTTAAATTCTTAAGAGTCCCCCTCTAGCACCCAGTCAACCGAGGACACGTTGACTGTTTATTGGCTCTCCCCACTGAGAGCTCCGCTAAGGTTAACTTCACACCTTCCTGTTCCAGAGACAGAGTGGCTGAGGCCCTCCGTGCCAAACAGCAGCTGGAGGGAGTCCAACCTCGATGGCCCTCCACCTCTTTCCAGCTCCAAAAAGGCATGGCCAATGACGTCGTCTTTGATTGTCTACTTGTGTGTGTGTGTGTGTTGGTGTGTGTGTGTGTGTGTGTTGGTGTGTATTGTGGTGCGTGTCTGTGTTTTTGTGTTGGTGTGCTTGGGTGTGTTAGTATGTTTGTGTGTGTGTGTGTGTGTGTGTGTGTGTGTGTGTGTGTGTTTGTTTATTTAACACCTGCTCAGACTTGAATTGGCTGGTAAACATTCCTTTCTCTAGAAGCACCATCCCTCATGATTAATCATCTCCTCCCTCTCCATTCTTCTTCCATCTCTTTCCTCTCATTCACAGGACACTCTCGCTCGCTCTCAGCCTCCCTCCTTTGCGTCCCTCCCCCGTATCACCCGCGTGTCCATGCCCCCGGAACGTGCCTCCCCCACCCACCCTCCCTTCAGTTCTCAACCCGTGGGCCGAATCTCCATCCCGCCGCTCCAGGGCCAGGTCCGCCGGCGCCAGCCCATCCCACTCTCTGTCATCATGCGCCTCCAGAACCCGCATTGGGCCCCCGTGGCCCTTAGACAACCTGGGGATGGAGAAGGGGGCATGGGCATGTATCGCCAGGCCATGCCCATGCCTCAGTACAAGCCCAAGCCTCTGGCCACACTGCCTGAGCACCACATACCAGTCATATACAGCGAAGGTACAACTCATCTCACCTACTTTTTTACTATTAGGTTAATTTGTAATATCACCTTTTATCTTGGCTTTTCTACCTCTAATTTACCACTAATATAATAATTCTAGATCTATGTAGTATGTGTGTGAACTTGTATTGTGGAATTTGTTTTTATTTTTGTTTGTTTGTGTGGTCGTGTGTTTTCGTGGTTGTGTGGGTGTGTTTGGCAATGTGTGTTCCTATCCAAAGTGCTACACCCGAGCAACGTCGATGCAGAGTTCACCATACCGCCAGAAGGAGTCACTGAGACAGAGAAGGCCCAGGCGGAAGCCCCCGCGCCCAGGCCCCTTAGTCCTACCAGGCTACAGCCCGTCATGGCCCCAGAGGTAAAACAGGTTTTATAAAAATATCTACTGTATATCGGGCCATTCTTAGGGACACCGTAATATATATATACAGTACTGTGCATAGGTTTTAGGCAGGGGATGCTGTTTTGAAGGCGAAGGGTGGTCACACCAAATGTTGATTTGGTACAGATTTGCTTCTCCCTCATTTTGTATTTTATGAATTGATAAAAAAATAAACAATTAACAGTTATATTTTTATCTGGTATTTTTTTCTAACTTTAAAGACTTCACACCTGCCTTAAACTTTTGCACAGTACTGTAGTATTTGACCATATATACATAATATACATTTGTATAACTCTTTGGTCTCTTCCCTACGTGGGGACCCAGGCCCAAACCCAAGACCTCGCCAACCTGGAAGAGCTGCTCCAGATCCGGGCTGCCATCCCGCGTGCCCTGAAGAGACGAGGCTCCTTGGACCAGTCCCAATCAGTGCCCATGAAAGACAAAATGTCTGCCCAGGGGACGCCCAACCAGTACCAACACCTGATCAGCAAGCTGTTCCGTCGCAGCAAGGGCCAA
Organism: Galaxias olidus; assembly: GCA_026901105.3. Taxonomy (NCBI): domain Eukaryota; kingdom Metazoa; phylum Chordata; class Actinopteri; order Galaxiiformes; family Galaxiidae; genus Galaxias; species Galaxias olidus. The sequence goes on along the minus strand of JAPMUY010005109.1, from coordinate 298,859 downwards.
AGTCCCAAGGGGGAGCAAGGCACTGAAAGCGGCAGCTCCTCTTCGGACGGAGAGGAAGGAGCCACCACTTTTCCCTCTACTATGATTCCTGCTCCGGTCACATCCACACCAGTACCACAGGACCAAAGGGTATGAAGTAATGCTTTGGTTTGTGTTTTCAATGTAAAAAATATTAGTCGTGTGCACTCCCAGCTACAAATCTTGGACTATTGGCTGTTTGACTATTTGTATGTATATTGCATTATATTTGATTATGCATAACATTCGTTCTGGGCTTTTTGTTATCATTAGAATTACAACTCCATTTTGCGGCGCAGCAGTCGGAAACAAAACGATTCTGGCCGGCGAGCCCGGCTTAGCCCACTGGTTCTGCTGCTGGATGGATCTCTCGTTGGGGAGCTGGAAACAGTTCAGAAGGCTGTGCAAGAGGTGTGTGTGTGTGTGTGTGTGTGTGTGTGTGTGTGTGTGTGTGTGTGTGTGTGTGTGTGTGTGTGTGTGTGTGTGTGTGTGTGTGTGTGTGTGTGTGTGTGTGTGTGTGTGTGTGTGTGTGTGTGTGTGTGTGTGTGTGTGTGTGTGTGTGTGTGTGTGTGTGTGTGTGTGTGTGTGTGGCTTTGTTATCATAACTTTATAATGAACTTCACAGGGGCATGACGTTGTTCCTCAATGTTGCAACACATATGTGTTTCCAATTCTCTCTGATTTTCAAACAAAACTATTTATAAGAATTCATATTCAGCGTAAAAAAAATATAATATAAATAATGTAATGCAATTTTGCAATAATCTACTTTGTTAAAACTACAAGAGAAAAGGTGTTTAAATCCCACGTTCAGTTAGAAAGTCACACTAAATAGTTTGACTAAACCCGGGTTGTGCTCCCCTCCGTAGATGAGTGACCCAAGCCAACCCAACGACGAGGGCATCACCGCCGTTCACAACGCCATCTGTGGGGGTCACTACGCTGTGGTGGACTTCCTGGTTCGCATCGGGGCCAACGTCAGCTCCCCAGACAGCCATGGCTGGTAGGGCCTGCGTCCTGCTTCTGCTGCCTCATTCACCAATTCTGACCTTTGACCTTTAAATTAGTTTGTAACACTGAAGTAGGCCAATGTCAGGCCACCACTCCAAATGCCATTGCTGGTATTCCTGCTTCTGCCTCGTTTAGCTGCGCTGATCTTTGGACCGTGATGACTGAAAACATGTTTAAACTTGTTTGAAGCTCTATTGGTGTCCTTGATTTAGAGTTTGTTGGTGCCTGGTTGGTTCTGCCTCATTCATTTACACTGACATTTTAACTAGGAGTTCTTGATTTAGTTACTTTCATTTGCCACTTTTTAGAGTTTGTGAGGACCTCGTAGGTCCAAAAACAATTATGTGAATAATACACATTTTGGAATATATCAAATTTTCCAGAGGATGGTGCTCATGAGAAACACTGAATGATAATCCATGAGGTAGCAATGGTCGTGTCTCTCTGTACTTCCAGCTTTCCTGGCAACCGTCATCTTTGTGATGAATTTCACAAATGTAACCTCCTTAACAACCGATCCCTGTGTGATGAATGTTATAAAGGTATACTGTAATATAATGTATGTATGTAATCTCCCTCTAGGACCCCCCTGCACTGTGCTGCGTCCTGTAACGACCTTCCTCTCTGTGAGTTCCTGGTGAGGAGCGGGGCCGCTGTCATGGCCGTGACGGAGAGCGACGAAGCCACCGCCTCCCAGAAGTGTGACCCTTACGCTGAGGGCTTCCAGGAGTGTGAGAGCTTCCTCAGAGGTAAGCAAGGGGAGGTTCAGGGTCGCACATTCACACATGCATACACACACACACACACACACGCATGCAGTTGCATATTCACACACACACACACACACACACACACACAGACACCCACACACTCACACACATACATACATACACACACACACACACACACACAGACACCTACATGTTCAATACACAAATATACAAATACACAAATATACAAATACAACTCTGTATAGTTAACTGAATGTGTGCATTTGCATGTGTTTATTTGTGTGTCAATGTGTGTGTGCATGTATTTGTGTGTGTCTGTGTCTCTGTGTGTGTGTGTGTGTGTGTGTAATCATGTGCGTCTGTGTGTCTGTAGGTGTGGAGGAGGCCATGGGCGTAGAGAATGGCGGTGTGCTGTATGCTCTGTGGAGCTACCCTTCCCAGGCTCCCGATGAGCTGAGCTTCAAGGAGGGAGACATGGTCACCATCCTTAAGAAACAGGAAGGGGTTAACTGGTGGTGGGCCTCACTGTGCGGCCGCGAGGGCTTTGTCCCCAATAACTACTTTGGGGTGAGTTACATTCATCCACTACTTTTTTTTTTTTACCTATGTCTGGTATTTAATGTAAGTAATAGGATGCTGTCGTTCATAAGAGAGGGATTTACATTTGAAAATGTACCAAAAACCATATGGAGTGAGTTTGGGATTTCATACCCACATTGTTGTAAGGCACAAATGGTATACTTCTGGGCCAGCCTGTTGGATCATTCAGTCTTCAAAGTCTTGTAACATATAAGTTGCTTAGCTAATTGGTCGCCTGGGGACCACAGTTGAAAACTAGCTGACTTGTCAAAAAACAGGACATGCATTTAATTTGATGTGCCTTGTTCCCGGTGAAGGGAAATTGTGAAATGATGGTGATGCCCACTTCCAATGTGAGCTTCTCGTTTTCTCTGCTTTTGTTTTAAGGAACAGTTGCACTTTTTTCGGACAAGAAAAATTCATGTAATATATTTCTCTTAATATTTTGTTAGAGTTAGAAATCAGAACAAACACGTAACACCTTTTATTTTTTATTTCAGCTTTTCCCAAAGGTTAGGCCCAAATCGCTTTGTTAAGAAGCTTCAGCCTGAACAACGTATTGACCTAGTAGGTTACTTCGACGGTGGAAGAAAACATACAAATGCATTGACCTTCATCTCGTTTTCTCTAAGGCCATGATAACTGTATGTTACCCATCATGCATCATTGTTTTCATAATTGTTTTCTTGATTGAAGATGTTCAAATGCAATAGAATTTTAAAGCGTATGTAGTGAGCAGAAACAATAACACTTTCACCATCTTTGTTTTGAAATGCTAACAAACAATAGACAGTATTCCATTAACTAGTCATTATATATTTATAAGACATTCCTTCCCTCATTAATAAAAGAAAATGTGTGTTTTGATAGCCTTCAACAGTTGTTACACTGATTTCTTTGCGTTCATTTATTTGTGTTTTATTGTTATTTTCTATGCAAGTTAATATAAAAGGGAACATGGCTATTTGTTTAGCTTCTAAAGGGATACAAGTAATTGCTTTCATTCATGACAGAATATGCTTTCTTTTTTTATAAAATATTGGTATTTCTTTACTAAAATACGGTAGCCCTATTAAACATGATTCAAGGTTTAGTAAAAAATTTTTTTGTGGTTTTGCAGTTTATGGATGAACATGTATTGTCCCTATTATGTTCATGCATGTTTCTCCTTGACAAATTTAGTAATAAAAAGCATTTTTATACAGAAGTTAGATTAACAACATTGTAAACCTAATAAATAAATAATAAAATAATAATAATAAAAGTCTCATGTCAAATTTAGATGTTATTTTCTGTATGTTATTATGGTAAGTACCAAATAACGCAGATAATGCGTGTGAAATACCCCACTCTGACCAGAAGAGGGCAGTGTACAGTTGACCTATTTGTACTGCTCAGAGGCAACTCTTTTTTGTGGTTTCTTTCTTTCTTTCTTTCTTTCTTTCTTTCTTTCTTTCTTTGTCTGTTCATCAGATTCATCAGACACCCACTCACCCACATACACACATAGGTGACAAATGTGATGGACCAGAAAGTCCTTCCTTTGAGGTTTTTTCTTCCCTCTTTCAGTTTGGCATGGTGAATAATTTAGGTTATTTAAGTGGGCTGAAGGGCCCTGGGACTAGAGGTAGTACATTAGACCATAGACCTTACTGGCCTAGAGGACTGAAATATATCAACACACACAGGTACACCTCTGAGGCTAGCAAACTCATATTCTTATACTTGACACAAATAGTATTCTGCACTATACCAAACTTCCATGTCTAAGTACCTTAAACGTATGTGCTAACGGCCAATCGTTTAAGTTAAAGTTGCCCATGCGTGGATACTAATCAATTTGTTAGGTGGAAATGCATACACACACATTCTCTGATGATCCTCCCGTCATACCAAGTTGATGATTTTATGCACAGACACAAAGTGATCAACGTAATGCACAGCAACACTCTCGCATGGTAATTAATTAAATGCATTGCACTTAAACGCATGCACTCCAACACGGTCTGATTAACTGAATTCACTTCACAGAAACCGCGCGGTTAAAATGAGGCACCACTACGAACACACGCACGTTTCTGATGGTGGGCGTGCAGGGTTTCGCTCTCTCAGTTTTTCCTTGTCAGTTGATGATGGGGCGTGCAGTCAGCGCGAGTCGAGGGAGATTGTGCTGAATAGTGCGTCTGTGCAAGCAGAACTCATTTGCTGGCTCATTGGTAGCCTATTATTACCGAGATGGAGCGAAATGAGCTGCTATTGACGGGGACCGCTGCCAGGCTGTTGGGTCCAGGAAGCACTCGTCTCGCCCGGCGCCGCTCGGCCGCCCGTCCTTCGTCCATCTGCTATGCACATCCCATTTTTGCTTTGTCCTAAAGCATCTGCACCCCCCTCCCTCTCTCTCTCTCTCTCTCTCTCGCCCGCTCTCTTTCTCTGTCTTTCACTGTCTCTCTAGTTCACTTACTCTCTCTCTCAAATACACACACACACTCACATCGTTCTCTCTATCGCGAACCTTCTTTCCGACACACTCACACACACACACACACACACAGCCCATGACTTGAGTTATTGGCCCATCAGATGCTTACAAGCCATCCCGACATGAAGGGCCGGCCTACATCCAAATTACCTTAAACATATGAGACACCAGGAAACATGTACAGTGTACACAGTCTACAATTATGTCCACGGTAGAATTGTGTGGTAGGCTATCCCTAGACTTGGCGGGACAAACGGGTAGGAAAGACAAGAAAGAGGAACATTAGAAAAAGTTTTTAAAGAGTGTTGAAAAGGGAGGTGAGAAACATATCTTAAAGGCTTGTGCAATTTCTCCCTGATGAAACCTGTCACTGGAGTACAGGGATAATCCATATCATAGGGAGCTGTTTCAAACGCGCTCCATTATACCAGCACTCAGAGACAGCTAATAGAATAATCTATCACAGATATGGAACGAGCTGGCTGCATGAGGTTACTGAAGAAACAATCACGTAATAATAGAGAGAGAGAGAGAGAGAGAGAGAGAGAGAGAGAGAGAGAATGATATGTGCAATATCCCGAATGGAATTGTTTATTCAAGCTATAAGTAATGCAACAAAAAAAGGGTGGGTGGAGTGGCTCAGACAAACAAGTTGGGGAAAACACACACATGAACATTCACGAACCTATGTGTCTTCACAAACTTTCCATACACACACACACACACACACACACACACACACACACACACACACATATACATACACGCGCACGCACACACACACACACACACACACTCACAGAGGGTTTTGGAAAGGCCTGGGATGATGCCGTTGTCTGCACATCAGCCCAGGGCACTCTGAGGTCATGAATGTTGTATGCTAGCCTTTTAAGCATTCACTGCCTTCGCCTCTGTTTGGTGGCTGACTAGATCGCTCTTGTCAGACCAGCGGCGGGGAAATCTCCCCTAATGTGATCACAACTACAGCCAGTCTCAATTATTGAAAGGTATAACTCAACATATAGAGCTGGGTTCCTGAGTAGGGTGTGCGTGTTCCTGTGTTTGTGTGTTTGTGTGTGTGTGTGTTTGTGTGTGTATGTGTGTGTGTGTGTGTGTGCGTGTGTGTGTGGACGGGCGGGCGGGGGGTCGTTTCAGTTAGATGTGTGGTGTTGGTTACACATAAACACGAAGGCTACTGTTGTCTGCTGTGCTGTGACAGTGACTGTTGCCTCGATAGACTCTCCCTGGGATAGGTGGGTTGACGGCCATTCATATGAATCTGAATGTTTTGTTTGTTTGTGTTGGCAGCTGTTCATTCCTCATCAAATTTATAACATCTATTCTGTCCATAACATCTTCATAACAACAATCTTGTCCAAAGCATCTATCCTGTCCATAACATCTAACCTGTCCATTACATCTATCCTGTCCATAACATCTAACTTGTCCATAACATCTAACCTGTCCATTACATCTATCCTGTCCATAACATCTAACCTGTCCATAACATCTATCCTGTCCATAACATCTATCCTGTCCATAACATCTAACCTGTCCATTACATCTATCCTGTCCATAACATCTAACCTGTCCATAACATCTAACCTGTCCGTAACATCTAACCATATCCATAACATCTTTTCTGTCTATAACACATATCCTGTCCATAACATCTATCCTGTCCATAACATCTATCCTGTTCATAACATCTATGTAACATTTTATCCTGCCGATGACATCTATCCTGTTTGTAACAGTGGACCAAACCACAGGAATGTCCATGTCCTTTCAAACTATGCAGCAGACACAGAGCACAGACATTCCTTTTCCTTCTCAGTCTCTCCACATGCTTGCTCCGCCCCCTCCATCTCCATCCCGTTCTCTCTCTCATTTCTCCTTCCTGCTTCCCTCCACTCAATCTCTATTCTTCCACTCCTCTTAAATCTCAATTTTTTGCTTAAAAATAACTGGCTATGTTTCTCCGGATGGAGTAGATGGAGGGATGGAGGGATGAATAATAAAGGAGTGCTTGTCCTCCCTCCCTCCCTCCCTTACTTAATCAGAGCTCGCCTGGCTGCCCTCTCCCCTGCCCCTCCTTCCTTTAATAAATCATTTAGGGACGCCTGGACGACAATTCCTCAGTTCGTTCTCTCTCTGGCGTGCTCCCCCCCCCCACCCCCCCACCCCCCCACCCCTCTCTCTCTATCTTTCTCACTCCATCAATGTCTCCCTGTTTGTTTCTGTTTCAATCACACTCATTGTCCTATCCTGCGTCACTCTCACTGTCCTCCTATTGCTCCGCCTCCTCTGTCCACCTTTCCCCCTTTTCTCCTTCTCTCCGTCAAGACCCCATCACTCTCTATAATCCCCCGCCCCCCACCCCCCCCCCCCCCGTCCCCCTGTCTTTTTCTCTCCCCTGTTTTAATACTCCTCTCTCTGCATCTTATGTTGTGTGTCCTTCACTTTTTCCCTGGCCCCCTGCTTCTACCATCCCAGCACTCCTCCTTCCTCTTCCTCCCTCTCTCTCTCTCTCTCTCTCTCTCCTGTTATATCTGCGCCTCACGACACCACCATCCCTCCCTTCATCCCTTCCTCCCTTCCTTCCTCTCTCCCTTCCCTCCTCCATCTCTCCCTACTTGCTCCCTCCTCCACTCCGTGCTCTCACTCCGTTCTCTGATACAGATCAGAGTGGCAAATAGTTTGACGGCCTCCGTCAACCAGCTCTTTTTCTTACCCCTCACACTCTCCTCTATTCCTCTTCTCTCTCGCTCGCTCTGTTTTACCCGTGTACAAGAACATCTCAAACTTTGACAACTTTGTTTGGCTAGACCCTAACTTACATGTAGTGACACTGATAGAGACCCTCTCAAAATCTAGATTATTAACTGTGGACATTTTCTTTATTTGTGTATATACAGTATATATTTGTATATATATCTAAATATATTGTAGGAGGGAGTTCTGAACCTTTCCAACCCACACATATCTAGATCACTTTTGTTTGGTCAAAACGAACAGTTGTCCAAAGCTGCTACCTCGATGTTGTAACACCATCTATTGGGATCTCGCCTTTCAGGTAGAGTACCAATGACAGCCACTGAGATGAAGCACAGCAAGCGAAATGGAAGAGGGATTTTGAAAGGCCCTCACAAAAGACTTGAAGTCACTCCCTACTTTAGATCGCCCTTGTATTCTCTGTTCACTCTTCTACTCCTACTCATCCTCTCCTTCTCCGGCTCTGCTTCCTGCTTCTCTTCCTCTCATGCCTCTTCTTTTATCTTTTTTTCATCTCTTTCCTCTCATTTTATCACATTATTTGTGGTCCTTCGTCAGTCCGTGTCTCTCTCTCTCTCTCTCGCTGTGCCTCATTCTCCTTTTGTCTCCTCTCTGCCTGTACTTTCTGCTCTGTAGCCACCTTACCTACCGCCTCTCATCCCCCTCCCTCCTTCTCTCTCCCTCCTTCCTTCTCTTCCCCTCCCTCCTTCTCTCTCCCTTCTTCCTCCTCTACCTGTATTCTCCGGCTCGTCTTAAACATCCTTATGCGGTCCTCTACTGACACCCTGCCCAGTGGCGTTTATTCTTAATCGTGTTCCATTAACAAAGTACCCCCCCCCCTCAAACCCCTCCGTGTCCCCACCTTCAGCCCCCCCTCTCTCCATTCCACTCGTTGGCTATGAGTATTAATCACTTTAATTGTCTGAGCACTAGCACCCTCTCTCTTTCTCTCTCTCTCTCTCTCTCTCTCTTGCTCTCTCTCTCTTTCTGTCTCTCCCTCTCTCCCTTTCTCTCCCTCTCTTTCTCCGTTTCTCTTCATCTCGCTCTCGCTGTCCCCTCCCCCCCTCTTTCTTTCTCTCTCTCTCTCTCTCTCTCTCTCTCTTGCTCTCTCTCTCTTTCTGTCTCTCCCTCTCTCCCTCTCTTTCTCCGTTTCTCTTCATCTCGCTCTCGCTGTCCCCTCCCCCCCTCTTTCTTTCTTGATCTCTCTCTACCCCTCTCTTGGTCTTCCTCTCTCCCACTCTCTCTCTCTTTCTCTTAGTCGTCCTC
>JAPMUY010005109.1:127500-287500 GCA_026901105.3 Galaxias olidus | reverse complement strand
TGAGAGACAGAGAGACAGAGCACTGAGAGACAGAGACAGAGAGAGAGAGAGAGACAGAGAGAGAGACAGAGAGAGACAGAGAGACAGAGCACTGAGAGACAGAGACAGACAGAAAGACAGAGAAGAGAGAGACAGAGAGACAGAGCACTGAGAGACAGAGACAGACAGAAAGACAGAGAAGAGAGAGACAGAGAGACAGAGCACTGAGAGACAGAGACAGAGAAGGGAGAGACAGAGAGACAGAGCACTGAGAGACAGAGACAGATAAGGGAGAGACAGAGAGATAGAGAAAGACAGAAAGACCTAGCACTCAGAGACAGAGAAGAGAGAGACAGAGAGGCTGAGACAGACAGAAAGACGGAGTACTGAGAGTCTTGTATTGATCGTGGCTTCATGATGGAGAGGAGCAGCTAGCCTGTCTCTCGGGCGGCCTCAGGCAAATGAACCCGATGAAGCTGACACGTGCATGTCTCATTGGCTCCCTCTCGCTGAGTGGCTGGAAAAGGACAAAAGAAGGCAAAGGACTTTAGCAAGAGCTAGGGAAGGATAGAATGAGGGAAGGGGAAAAGGATGGACACATTTCTGGAGGCGGGAGAAGGGAGAGATATAGAGATAGAGATAGAGAGAGATAGATGGGGGAAGAGCAGAGCACCTCATTAAGTGCTCAGCTTAAGCCTCGTGGATTTTCATTGATCGCTAATGTCCAGCGACACCGGCTTCATTCTCTCCACAATGAACCCGGGGGGACAAACGTTAGCGGAATAAGACTCAAAACCAGGGCAGGCTGGTTTTTCTCTTTTTAATCTGTTTTTTGAACATGGATCTTAATTTGAGGCCGGCGTGGTCGGGGTAGGAGGAAGTGGGTCAGAGGTAGAATGGGACAGTCCAGAGAGATTACAGGAAGTGGAGTCGGTCAACCTGGAGACGGGCAACAGACTTGTACTGTATAAAATAAAAGAAAATAAAGGAATTTGAGAGGAGAGGAGAGGAGAGGAGAGAAGAGGAGAAAGCAGCATCTCTCTCTTGTCCACTTCATTGATCTTTCCATCACTTTATTGTACAGCACACCACAATGAGATTTTATGTTGGTCCTGAGTGAAGCTACTGTGAGCCCCGCGACCATCCCTTACACACACAAGAACACCAGACAGACAGGCATACTTACATACATACTTACACATACTGCTTCCTTCAAGCAACAGTTCTCTACACCTACCACTCCTCATCCTTCCCTTCCATCTTTCTACCCCTGCAGTGTCCATCCTCTTGTCTTGAGGTCTTGTCTTGTATGTAGTCCTATCACTACATGTCTGTGTTCACGCTCCATCTGTCTGCTCAAGGCTTTTCCATCAAACACCATTTATACTGTAGCGGGTTTTAAATGCAGCACTAGATACAAGGTGACACCTGCACTCACATGTACATGCTCACGTGCACACACTAATTGCACAACGTTGCAAGCATGCACGCCCACTCAAATGCAAACAATGAAGCATCACTGGACCCATGCATCTGCAGGCTTTAGGACCCTGTGATCGCTCAACGATAAGGCAGCCGAGAGAGATAGCAAGACAGAGAGAGAAAGAGAAGGGGGGGGGGGGGAGAGGGGGGTATACTGTAGGTGAGGTAAGGGAGAGGAGGATAAGAAACGTAAAGCGGCAGCAGCGGCTGCCAGCGCTCGCTATTCAGGAGTTTGACACTAAAAAACTGAGTCTAGCGGAAGAAAGTTGGTATTGGGAGCTATAAATATATCTGTCTATAAATGGATTAAATAAGGACTGCCTCTATGACAGGGATACAGGAGGGAGAGAACAAGAACAAGAGGAAAGAAGAAGATGAATTCTTAAACAATGCTAGATGCGGCACAACGTTCAAGTGGGCTGGTACCTGAGAATATATTGGTAACAAAGACACTCATAGTTGCATTTTACAAAGCCGCCCGCAAACCAACTGAAAGAGGGCAGCGACTCTGACTCACACTTTGAACAATCAGATCCCTAGAGGCATACTCACACACATGCACGCTTTTGCACAAAAACGCACACACATACACACGCTTACGCATCTCATCATAGCCGCACATGCCCACTTTAAGCCGCGTGATTGACTGTGCAGGCGTTGCTCGCTGAGTGTCTGCTGTGGGGTTTTTTTTTTGTCCGGCTGGAGGTTTTGGGATTGTTCTCTCTGGGACGTTGGTTGGTTCCTCATGTCCTGTCCTGTTCTGTCCTGCTATGTGCAATTGCCCGATCCTGCAGACCGGGCCGACCAACCAAGGTAGAGGAACGGATCGCATGACTTAATAAAGCGAGCTGTTGACAAAAAAGGTAATGTCTTATTTCTCTGGATTGATTATCAGTTGCACCTTATATATTTCATATTAGATACATATTTTATACTGCATAAGGCAATGCAAAAACAATAGTTTTTTTGGAGCATGGGTTTCGTTCGTTCAAAGAATAGCTCTCCAAAAAACGAAGAATATAGCCTACAGCTATATGTGCTTATGGTGATGAAGTTCCTTTGTAATTAAGTTTTGTTGTTGTTGTTGTTTTTTAAATATAATGAACAAAAATAGCATTCTGTATATAGAGATGTTAAGTCTGTTACAAACATAAGGCTTATTGTTTTGTTAGTTTTTGCCCCCTATGGCCGGACACAGTGTTAGAGCTCTCATACATCTCACACCATTGTTTGTTGTGCCATTACTAATGCAGTCAGCACGGCATGTGCTGTGTGGACGCAATAACACTACTGATGTTACATTTGGACATTGCAGCACACCTACAAAAGAAATACAATGTATATACTTTAAGCTTGGATTTTAAGGAATTCATTTATTTAGCTACATCATTGAAACGTATACAATACTTTATTTTTAATGATCGGAAGAAAATACCATAAACTGTAACAGCAGCAATTATGGAACCTAAACCATTAGGTGTTATGGATTATATCATAAAATCTTATGCATGAAGTATTTTTTCTTCTTCATACAAAGCAATATGTAGTGATGTCTTCAAATGATGCCATCTTGTTCATAATGAGCTTGTGGCAGTCATTAGCCTTACCAGTGCACAGTGTTGTTTGCTGGTAAAACAGCGAGCCAACCTCACATGCATATATAGGTCAGCTTCAATTAGTAGCATCGGTGTTACTACAGTGTTAAACACATTGTTTTGTGTTATTTAAGACAATAGGGGATGAGGTGATGATGTAATGCATGAGCCTTGGAATTTGTTAGACTAATGAAGTACCTTATAGCAATGATGCATTCATACACGTTCTGCGTTTTCCCTTATGCTGATAAAGACAGGTGCACCTGTATAAAATCACGCAATCTCTCTTACTCTCTTGATCTCTTTATCTCATAAACACACACACACACACACACACACACACACACACACACACACACACGCACGCGTACACCCAGACATAGAGATGAGAAAAAACACTTTTTGTTAAGCATTTAAAGAGCTAACACCATGCGATTAAACAGGATTGATGTGACTGTGTCGGCTATGTTTGCACAAATAGCTGTGTTATCATATACACGGGAAAAAAGAAGCTGCCTTGAATTTAATCCCGGTGCCAGCCTCTCTGCGTAGGCTCATGTGTGGGCCCAATACACAAAACAGAACATCTCTCTCTCTCTCTCTCTGGAACGTGGCACTGAGCCTGTGTGCATAGGGAATACCTCAAACACAGGCACAGCAGCTGCAGAGGAACAGATCACTGAAGCGCAACCTACTGACACACACACACACACACAATTTTATCTACTTACGCCCCCTCTTAATTTAATTGACTTCTTCCCATACATAAATTGATAGTAGTTGCATACAGTTGAACTGGTGTAAATGTTAACAGGTATGTACCAATGGGTTCACCCATAGAATACATTCCCATACATAACAGAGACACGCGCTGTGCAGCCACACTGAAGAAGAACACTTCAGACGGGTAATTTCATTATTCCTCTGTTGTTCACTGGACGTAACACCAGCTTTGCAATCACAGTTTGTGTGTGTGTGTGTGTGTGTGTGTGTGTGTGTGTGTGTGTATGTGTGTGTGTGTCTGACAGAAAGAGAGGGTGGAATAGAGACATGAAGATAAACTGGATGGAGAGGACGAGAAGAGCTTTGCACAGAAAAGAGGGAGACAGAGAGAGACACAGACAGAGAGAGGGAAAGAGTGAGAGAGAGAGAGAGAGAGAGAGAGAGAAGGGAGTGAAAAAGAGAGAGACATAGAAGGAAAAAGTTACAGAAATAAAGAGGGAAATAGAGACAAAGAAAGCAGGAGAGAGAAACAGATAGAGAAGTATAAGGCGAGAAAGAGAAAGAGGACAGGGGGAAGGCATGAAGATAGACATTGGGTAGGAGGGCTGCAGGGGGAGTTGCTCACGCTTCATGATTGTGTGAGTGTGTGCGGCCTACACATTAAGTATCTTTTGGGGCTACAGCAATACAATGCAGTGACTTGATTAATGAGCTTAACAACAACAATACACCCACACACAGACACGCACACAGACGCGCACACATAGACACACACAGACAAATACACACACACACACAATCGCACACATTCATGTTCCGCTCTCAGGGGATTTAAGTACTGTACAGCCGAAGTAGAGGAAAAAAATAAAAAGAACTGCTGTAACGCGAGCGCATCCCTTTTCACAATGTAATTCAGTGGGAATTATACATCTTTTTAACTCTCCTAATGTGACGGCGGAGCCCAGCATCACTGCCAGCCCCGGCCGTGCTGGAAACGAAGAGAGGGCTCAGCTAGTTATCAAGCAGAGCAGAGAGACATTGAAAATGGCAAATTAGCCCTTGGTTCATCTCTCCCGCCGTGAACGCTCAACACACGCACATACACACACACGCCACCGTCAATGGGTTTCCATAGGAACGTGATGGCACTCCAGGGAGCGCTACGTTGTCGTTCGGCAGCGTGCTCGTCGCTTTCCTCTCTTTTTCCTTTTTTTTTCTTCTTCTTCTCTTCTCTTGTGTCATCTCCTCTTGAGTCTTCTTGCCCGTTTCCCCCTTTCTCTCCCATCTCCTCTTATCTTCGCTCTTCACCCCCCCCCATCCTGCCCTCTTCCCCTCCTCTTTTATTCTACTTTATTCTACTTCCTCTGCTTTTTGCTCTTTCTTTCTGCTCTTCTCTACACCCCCCCCCCCCCCACACACACACACACACTCCTAATGCATGGCTCACCAACCAGAGGAGCAGATGGAGGGGGGGGGGGGTACTTTGCGTTTGACTCTCCGATCAATAGCTCCATCTCCACACTCTTAGCTTGCTGCTGCTGATGGTTTCATATTTGCTATTCAGCACATCTTCCCCATACCGTTATCAACCCGCCATCTCTGTTGTACATCATGTCTCTTTATCGAAGCCTTTAGCGTCGCGAGGAGTGTGTCGCCATTATATCACACACAGAAAAGCAGCGCTCGGCGCGTCTGCATAGACACCACTCATCTACACTGACAAATTATAGCAATTACTTTTTGGGCTCCGTGCACAAGGAAGCCGTTTTCTAAAGTTTGCAGATGTGTGTGTGTGTGTGTGTGTGTGTGTGTGTGTGTGTGCCCTCCTAGGAAAGTTACTGTAAAGTCAAGTAGAGTGAGAGTCAGCTTATATTACTGTATTGCGGAACATTCTCGTTTGTTATGGAGAGTGGTCGGACTCAATAATGGGAGGTTCACCACGACAGGTTGGAATTGAACGGAGAAGGAGAGGACACAAAAAAAAGTGAACAGCTTATGGAACAGGAAAATGAGAGGAGTCAAACATAACTCAAGAAGAAGAGGAGGAATGCAAAGATTATGTACGATTTACGTGTGTGCATGCACAAGGGAGTGTGACAAATGAAGGAGAGAGAGAGAGAGAGAGAGAGAGAGAGAGAGAGAGAAAAGAGGGATAGCGAGGGAGAACAGTTGTCTATAAAAGTGTCGTCTCCGTGATGATTTGGGAGGCTGTCCTTGCAGCCTCCTCCCTCTCTACCTGCCTGGATGCTTTACGAGTGCAGCAGACTCAGGACGAGGCAGACGGGCTCACGATACAGCTGACAGAGACCTTTTTACGGCGGCCGGGTCGAGGCACAGACACATGAAACCCAGGGATGAGGGGGCCAAGGAGGAGAGGGGTGGAGGTTGAGGTGCATTTGGAGGAGGAGGAGGAGGAGGGGAGGTGGTGGTGGTGGGGAGGATAGGGGGGGGGGGGGGGTTAGTGGGAAGAGATGAGGTTTAGGGGGTGAGTGTAAGGCAGGGGAGGAGAGTGAAGGGAATGGGATGAGGCGGCTAGGTAGGAGCGAGTAGGTTGGGGAGGGAGGATGGAGGTATGGAGGATGGGGAAGGGGTCGGGTGGGAGGAGATGAAGTGGAAGGGCTGAGGTATGGAAGTGTGGAGGGTGAGTCAGGGGAGGAGAGTAAAGGGGATAATGAGACGTAGGAGCAGTGTTTCCGCTAGAGGAGGTGGGGGTGTTGGGAGGATGGGGGAGGGAGGAGGTTCAGGAATTGAGGTAGGAGGGAGGGAGGTCGGAGAGAGGGAGGTTGGGGGAGGGATGGATGTTGGAGGGAGGAGGGAGGTTGGAATGGAGGTAAGAGGGAGGGAGGTAGGGAGGACGAAGGTTGGGGGAGGGAGGTTGGGTGGAGAGGGAACGCAATAAAGCTGAGTGCATCTCTCCCAGCACCAAGCAGTGGGGGATGTGGAGATGTATAGAGCAGTGTGTGTGTGTGTGTGTGTGTGTATGCCTGGGCTCAGTAGGTGTGCATGCTTGCTTGGATTTGTGTGTTTATGACCCTGTTTTGTAGGCGTTGGGTACGTGTATATGGGTATTTGTGTGTGTACGTGTCTGTGTGTGTGTGTGTGTGTGTGTGTGTGTGTGTGTGTGTGTGTGTGTTAATGCTCCCCAGTGTATTAGAGACCCGTAGGCAGCTCGCTCAGAGCAGTGGCTGACGTCACCCAGTGTGTTGAATGATTACTAGGCTTGTTCAGTATGAGAGGGACTAGCCCCAGATAATGGCTTGTGGAAGAGGAGGAGGAGGTGGGGGGAGATGAGGAGGAGAAGGTGGGGGAGGAGGAGGAAGAGGAGGGCAAGAAGAGTAAGTGGGGAAGGAGGAAGAGAGGGAAGAGAAAGAGGAGGAGGTGGAGGAGGAGGAAGAGAGAGGCAGAGCAGTGCAAGGACAGCCTTGATGCAGCTAGAATGCCGTTTTCAGCAGCCATTTCCACATCTAGCCCAACAGCCACCAATTATTCAGTGCATTTCATTCCAGTGCATTGGAGCATTCTACCACGGAGACATTAGACTGGATTCCAGCTGGTGTAACCGCTCGTTGTGTGTCGAATTAATAATTACAGAGACTGATGAGATACAATACAGCTCACTGAAATATACAGTGTGTTGCTTCTATACTAAAGCTAACGGAAATGGTTTTCCTGTTGCAGCGAGCCTTACATTTTCACAGCGTTTCCCTCGGATATTCACTTTATCTCAACGTTTCGTTTCACGCTCCACTGGGTTTTTCTATATTTAGATTTTTCTCATTCGGCACAGTCACTCTACATTATTTGTCAGTTTGGATTCTAAGTGTTCTATAATGTAGAGGAATGCTAAACTAAATTGATGCCTGTGTTGATTGAATGGTTTCAAATGAGGCCTATTGAAATAGAATGATTGATTATTTTGACTCAACAAAACGTAACACATAACACTTTTTAGTTAATACTATTATTTTATTATTAATAATAATATGCACAGAAATACCCTCAAATCCGACGGGGAAAGTCTGCCCTTTAGCCTTTAGATATTGTTTTATTTAAAAGCCAACGGGCTGGACTTATGTTAAGGAAATTTACCTTCAGGCAGTAAAGGTGGACTAAACCCTGCAGAAAAGAGTAAGAGAAGTTGAATGCACACCAACACACACACACACACACACACACACACACACACACACACACACACACACACACACACACACACACACACACACACACACACACACACACACAGCTTCCTGCAGAGACCACTGGGTAACAGAGCCTAAGGCAGATTTCGTCCTCACATCACAGTGAATCAGCTCAACTGTCGTCTATCTCTTAACTCCTACAGCTCCTATAGGGCCAGACAAGACCATGTGCAACGTATTGGTCAGACACATTTTCTCTGTCCAGCTTTGGTCAAATTTCAACATGAACTTTTGAATTATTATTTAAAATATGTTTCGTAAAGGATTTAGTACATACAGTAAATTATGAACTTTGCAAAAACTTTCCTGTAGATATTTGTAGATGTAATAAGATACAGGAACCATTTGGTTGTTAGGATGGATACAGTCCTGCTACTCTGTAGACCTTTGTGGCCAGCTTTCCTCTACAAGGGCACAATCCCCAGGGTCTAAGTGCCAGACTAATCTGACACCACAGAAAGCTCCATCAGAATCCACAGAGACAGAGACCATCCAGTGAGGGTGAGTAGAATAGACCAACAACGTATCCCTCTAGCAGTTTGTTCTCCGACCATCTACTATGACGGACTAGATACAGCACACAGTCTGTTGTCAAGCGTAACAGATTTGACAACTTCCTGTTTCCTTTTGCTTTTAAAAAAAAACTGCGCCCGCCACAAAAATAGTCACTGGGGATTGCAGATATACATCCGTTCGACTCATTCTAGCTCGACGTGTAAAAATAATATGGTTTTGAGAGAGGGAGCGTGTCCGTGTAGTGGGTCCCAAGTCCCCCTCAGCGTTCCTCCAGGGGTGTCTTGAGAGAGACTTGGGGGCTGTTTGGTGATAGGGAGTGTGCTGATGTCGTGTGTCCTGATTCCCCCTCACCGTCACCGCTGTGCTGTCACAGAGGCTGAGTGTGGCTGCTTTGTTTCAGGGAGTGTTTCGTGTGGTGTGTCCCAAGCCCCCCTCACTGTCACCCTGGGGATGTCAGAAAGCCTGAGAAGATGTTTTCCAAATGGGAGTGTGCCTGTGTGGTGTTTCCCAAGCTGCCCTCCCGTCACCCCCCAGAGCTGTCAGACTGTCTGACAGGCTGTCCTCTGTGTCCATCGGTCACTAAGTGGACTGTGGTGCTGACGCAGCAGAGAGCTTGGCCCTCCACCCTCAAAATGGCATGCCAGGAAGAGCTCTACCTGAAGATGTTTTCCTCTGTGTCTCCGCATGGAGGTTTAATTACAAAAGAAAAGAAGGAAAAATAGCAACAAAGTACTATTGTTAATAACATAACGACTTGGATGAGGGTTTACTGTGACTTACACAGCGAGAGTGGGAGTATGCTAATCTTTCATTAGAAGCTCGGAAAGGTTTTGGTCGAGCTAGGGAGGACAGGAAGAAGGTACACTATACCGAAGCTGAGAACCACGTCTCTCACTCTCCTGGTGTCGTGTAAACCCCTCCTTAAGTTGTTGCTGTGTCCTTGTCCTCTCCTCTGTTTTTATCTTCAGCCTGGCCTCCATCAGGAAATAAAAGGCCGCCTATACTTACATTCCTGTCACGCTGCTTTCAGATTGTTTATGCGCTGCAGAGAACATTTGGGTCTGGTTCTGTATCCGTCCTGGGCAGCACTGCAGGTCTGTGGCCTCGTATTGGCTCAGACTGCAGAAAAAACAAGATGTCTGGTTCTTCAACAGACAGGAACTCTACATCCCCAATGACCTGTCCGCAGAGCATAGAAATACACTGACTAGACAGGGAAAACAGTTTGGTCACCATGCGGTGTCATGTTTAACGTATCATCGAAAATAAGCAAAACACATCTCCAATTCATGACGTGACTCTACATTACAGTAAACAAGTTACCGTCCTTGGTGTACGTGGATTAAATGGTTTGTGTGAAATTGTGTCTGATCTAGAAATTCCAGTTCAGCGGTTCCCCCAAGGCTGATGTCCACTTTAGGAAGGAGCAACACTTCGATGGATGCCCTTTCACTGACAGAGCACTGCCATGCCCTCTACACTTTGTGTGTATGGGTGTATGTGTGAGTGCGTGTGTGTGTGTGTGTGTGTGTGTGTGTGTGTGTGTGTGTGTATGTGGCTGAAAAAGGTGAGGATGTAGAAGGAATTAGTTAGTGCATGAGTATGTTTGTAAAATAAAGATGGAAATAAGGGGCAAGTGTGTATAGGTGTTTATATTTGTTTGCAAATCAACAAATAATATGTGTGTGTGTGTGTGTGTGTGTGTGTGTGTGTGTGTGTGTGTGTGTATCTGCTTGTCCAATAACATCCTTGTGCTGGACCTGGAATAGCAACTGACTCCTGGTCTCCGGCCCAGCGGGAAGCTATAGCCCTTAGCACTACGTTGCTCTCTATGTGCAGCAGAGCGTTAACGTGGAACCGTCTCAACGCAGTTTGACCTTGTTCTTCTTGTTTCCTTTGGCAGCCCGTACCGCACAGCGGAAGAGGACGAAGGAGAGTGATGACTGCACCGCCCGCGGCTGTCCCGCACCGTCTCTGAAACTCGCCAGCTGAATGAAGGTTCTCTCACTGGCCGGAGAGAGTGGCTAGGCCAATTAAATATACATGTGCCCCCATAGGATCCCTGAGGTCTCAGGCAGCAAACTCTGGGCTATAAATCAATACAAGAGGAGGGTGATTTCTCCTTCATCCAGGCCCTCAGCAGCAACAGAACAAGAGGCGCGGGAGCAGAGACGCTGACCCGGCAGCAGAGGCAGCCGCTGCAGCAGAACACCTCAATAATCTATTTCTGGAGCTCTCATTGCTTTTTCAGATTAAATGCCGCTTGAAATATCCCCAGTGAGCCCTCACTTGATACCAGGCAGGTTTGGCTGCTGACTGAGGGTGCAGTGTTTGTTTGACACCGTTCTTAACACAGCTCCGTGTGTGTGCGCGTGGTTTTGAAGTTCTGCTGTGTTTGTGGTCTATTTTGGACGTTTGTATTGGACATTTATATCTGACTGCAGCAGCAACTAAAAACAAAACTCTTGACTTGTAATGACAGGCTAAAAAAAATCGCGCAATCTTTATTTGTTTTTAGTTTTTTTTCGACGGTTTCCTTTTAAAAGAAGTCATTGTTTTTTTTTTATAGATATATCTATTTCTGTTTCAAAAGAAGGGAGAAAAGAAAGCACCAAAACCCAGTTTCTCTCCATTCCCTCCTGTCCCGTGTTTCGCTTTAGTCAACGCTCTTCGTCCTCCAAATGTACATTTCTAGATTCTACGTAGGCAGCGCAGCTCACTAGCTTATTCACACTCAATCATGTGAAATGAGAGATGAGGGGGCCCCAGTGATAAGCCATCCTGATGTGTGAGGAGAGTGTGTGAGGAGTCTCCGCAGCTTAAATCCTCCCCACGCAACCTCCGCGCCAAGGCACAACATAGAGGAGAAATAGCAGGGACAGGACAGCAATCACAGAGGCGGGGAGGAAAACAACTTTTTCATTTCAGTGTCCTCTAGTGGGATGATGTCCTTGGACATGGGGACAAGGCAATGTAATAAGAATAGAGAATTGGATTAAAAGATGGATTATCGTCGCTCTACAAGCCCGAGAAAAACAGCTGCTTTCCAATAAAAATCCACCCCACAAAACAAAAGGGGGAGAGAGAAAAGCTTTTCATCGAATAAGAGAACAGCTCTCAGCAAATTGATTTTGGAGTCAGTGCTGGCTGTTGATGCTGGTGTGTGGTGTGTGAAGGGGGACTTTAACCTGGCTGGACGCAGAAGCAGCAGCAGCACCAGCAGCATCACAGAGGAGAGATGGAGAGCCTGGATGAGCTCGAGCACCCACTCCTGGAAGGACAAAGTCCCAATAACAGTGGCAGAGTCGGGGGAGGACTGGGCTCTGGCGGAGGCGTTGGTGGTGGTGGCAGCACCCCGCATGGTGGTGGACTATTTAAGGGCATCCTGGTGAGGTGTGAGGAGGACAAGACCTTCCCTCCGCTGGCTTGGAGGGGCCACTGTGGCGGGCCTCCATCGCCAATGTCCCAGGACATCCGACAGCAGCAGCTGCTGGACCCCTGCTCTCTGCCACGCACGCTGGAGACCCTTTACCCACCAGCACCGATCTGGACCCATGGAGACGCCCTGGGGCTCCACAACAGGGACTACCTGGAGACAACATTCGTTGACGTCCACCCGGGATCCGCGTTGGAGAGGAAGCTCATGGCAGACGCTCAGCACGCCCACAGCGCCTCCTACAGTCTGGATGATGAAGACGACCTGCTGCCTGATTTTGACGTAAGGTCACTTACACACATACACGCAAAGACACACAAACACGTAAAACACAGAAACAAGCACACACATATGTGCACACACACACACAACCACAGGCACACTCACAAACACACAAAAACACAGAAACAAGCACACACATATGTGCACACACACAAGCACAGGCACACTCACAAACACACAAAAACACAGAAACAAGCACACAGTTGCGCTCACACACATATTTGCAGACACATGCGCTCACACACACACACACACGCACACGCACCCAATTACTGTATGGTATTTTCTGACAGGCATTGACATCAACGCAAGCAGGTGTGCAGACCTAGAAATAAGAGGTTAAGGGCCTTATCCCCTTTCCCGACTAGACATAAAGTAGTATTTGATTTAGTCTACAGTATATATATATATATATCTTTAAAAAATAAAGATGAAACACCGTTTTTCTTAGTTTGAGCAGTTGGTCTTTACAGCACCATGAACGTTCCGTGTAAATGCCTTTCATGGATATGGCATGCGGTCTAAATCCTTCCTGCCTACACAATAAGTGGGCCAGATTGTAAACCCCCCCATGTGTCATTAACAATAGATAACATTACAACTGGATTAATATTTCATAAACCTTGGGCCTTTGTAGTTTAGCCTGTAGCAGGGCCAGGTCAGCTGAGGGTGAGGTTTCTGCAAATCCTGTCCTGTGGACATTGTTGATGAGTCCCCGAGAGACAAAACAAAAACAACCGAGCCGTCTGTTTATTTGTTTACTTAATGGACATCGTTCGCAATGCTCTTTTGATACAATATATCAAATGTTAAAATATGCATTTGCAATTATTTATAAAAACATGTTTATGTAATTTTAATTTTGATAATAAATCAACTTTCCTGAAGAAAGTAAAAAGAAAATGTGCAGGACTTGAGGAGGGGAGAGTAAGGAGCAGCCAGTCAGCAGCCCTTTAATGCTCTCTGACAAGACGCTAGACTTACATAAAGCCGCTTTCCTGCGTGGATGCTGGTAATGACAACACAGCAAAGATTGAGGAGAGGAAGAGAGGGCCAGGTCTATTTCATAGATCAGTGAACAAAGCCCACCAGAAGACAGAAGACAGAAGAAAACGGGGCTCAAATGATAGGTCCTGGCTGAATGTGGTCTACATTATGAACAGAAAACATCCTAAATATCCTTTTGAAATCTTTCAAGACATTAGCCTGATGTCTTGCAATCTACACCTACATAATTATAAATGAAAGACTTCACATACAGTTAGGCCCAAAAATATTTGGACAGTGACACAAGTTTTGTTATTTTAGCTGTTTACGAAAACATATTCAGGATATAATTATATAATCAATATGGGCTTAAAGTGCAGACTCTCAGCTGTAATTTGAGAGTATTCACATCCAAATTGGAGCAAGGGTTTAGGAATTACAGCTCTTTAATACGTAGCCGCCTCCTTTTCAAGGGACCAAAAGTAATTAGACAATTGACTCAGAAGGCTGCAAAAAAAAATAACAACGCTGCATGGGCTCTTCCCTCATTAACCTGTCATCAATTAAGCAGTTAAAAGGTCTGGAGTTGATTCCAGGTGTGGCGTTTGCATTTGGAAGCTGTTGCTGTGAACACACAACATGCGGTCAAAGGAGCTCTCAATGGAGGTGAAACAGACCATCCTGAGGCTGAAACAAAAAGAAGAAATCCATCAGAGAGATAGCAGAAATGTTAGGAGTGGCCAAATCAACAGTTTGGTACATTCTGAGAAAAAGAGTGCACTGGTGAGCTTGGGAACTCAAAAAGGCCTGGACGTCCACGGAAGACAACAGTGGTGGATGATCGCAGAATCCTTTCCATGGTGAAGAAAAACCCCTTCACAACATCCACTCAAGTGAAGAACACTCTCCAGGAAGTAGGTGTATCAGTATCTAAGTCTACCATAAAGAGAAGACTTCATGAGAGTAAATACAAAGGATTCACCACAAGGTGCAAACCATTAATCAGCCTCAAAAATAGAAAGGCCAGAATTGACTTTGCCAAAAAACACCTGAAGAAGCCAACCCAGTTCTGGAACAGCATTCTTTGGACAGATGAGACTAAGATCAACCTGTACCAGAATGATGGGAAGAAGAAAGTTTGGAGGAGAATTGGAACAGCTCATGATCCAAAGCACACCACATCTTCTGCAAAACATGGTGGAGGCAGTGTGATGGCACTGGGTCACTTGTGTTTATTGATGATGTGACAAAAGACAGAAGCAGCCGGATGAATTCTGAAGTGTATAGGTATATACTTTCTGCTCAGATTCAGCCAAATGTGGCAAAGTTGATTGGACGGCGCTTCACAGTACAGATGGACAATGACCCAAAACAAACTGCAAAAGCAACCCAGGAGTTTTTTAAAGCAAAGAAGTGGAATATTCTGCAATGGCCGAGTCAATCACCAGATCTCAACCCAATCGAGCATGCATTTCACTTGCTCAAGACAAAACTTCAGGCAGAAAGACCCACAAACAAGCAACAACTGAAGACCGCTGCAGTAAAGGCCTGGCAAAGCATCACAAAGGAGGTAACCCAGCGTTTGGTGATGTCCATGGGTTCCAGACTTCAGGCAGTCATTGCCTGCAAAGGATTCTCAACAAAATATTGAAAAGTAAAATTTTACTTGGGGTTATGTTTATTTGTCCAATTACTTTTGAGCCCCTGAAATGAGGAGCGTTTGTATAAAAATAGCTACAATTCCTACATGTTTAATCATATATTTTTGTTCAACCCCTTGAATTAAACCTTAAAGTCTGCACTTCAATTCCGTTGTAGTTGTTTCATTTCAAATCCAATGTGGTGGCATGCAGAGCCCAAATCATGAAGATTGTGTCACTGTCCAAATATTTTTGGGCTTAACTGTATTCTAACCGGATTTTATCAAAGTGAAAGTCAAAAAGATTCCAAGGCATTGAAAGAATGTGGGCAAGGTAAGGTGCGAAACTCATAGTGATGTTTTTCAGTCACCTGCTCTGTCATCTTAATACTATGACGTTCTTATTCCTCTTACAGACACAAATACCGGTACTCAAATCCAATAAAACACATTAAGCACACTGACCATAGAAGCAAGGGCAGAGACTCACCCACACACTGTATTTCACACATACACATATTTCACACACTACGTACCACTGCAGATCAGTGGCTTACACTGGCCTACGTCCAAGCCTTTGAAGCACGTACTGCACGTCAAAACGAATTTTCATCAAAAGGTCAAGAGCATAAACCCCACATAAAGTGAAACATATTTTCAAAAAGTTTTTGGGGAGAATGTTGGTTTGCTTGGTTTGGAGTTAGAGGCAGTAAGAAGCGCAGGCGGACCGACACGCTGACCTGTGGGAAAATACCCTGGCAGTGACCCTACAGAAAAAAGTCAGCAAAGACTTGGTCTCCATTTTGTTTCATCTTCCCTTTGAAAGGGAAGGTAGCACACAGAGCAGGGTAAGGGAGAAAGAACATCAGCACTTTTGTCGCAAAGGGACCGCTGCTGAGCCGTTGCAGCTAGTGGACCTTCAAAACACTGAGAATTATTATCTGATACTGCACATAGAGATTTAAAGTGGCCTTCGTGGAGCACGCCAGTTCCCTGTGTCCAGGGTTTATGTGTTCTGTGCTGAACAAGTTCATATGGCCTCCTTGTGTATCCCTGCTGAGCACTGTGTGAAGGGGGATCAATGCAGGGCAATGAATCGTATGAGACGCCGGCTCAGTGACCTGGTGTCTGGCTCTGAAATGGCCCCTAACTAATTTTACACAAACACACACAGACACATACACACACAGGCACAAACACACACACATGCACTTACAAAAACACAGGCACACACAAACACAAAGCAGAAAGAATGAGAGAGGTCTTTGAAATGGCACATATAACCAAATAACCCTGAACTGACTTTAAAACGGAAATAGAAGTACAAAATGCTTTTGCTACACCGGTTCCCCTGAAAACTGAGATAAAGGGCCATTCAAATTTATTTAATTATTCATATTTACAGCAGTTTCGGTTTCCTCCCACAGTCCAAAAACATGCAGGTTAATTGGTGACTCTAAATTGCCCTTAGGTGTGAATGTGAGTGAGTTGTTGTCTGTCCCTATGTGTCAGCCCTGTGATAGACTGGCGACCTGTCCAGGGTGTACCCCGCCTCTCGCCCTGTGTCGGCTGGGAAAGGCATGAGTCACATACCGCCTAAGGCTGGTCTGGCTGGTGTACACCCAACTGTAACCTCATTCAGTCAGTTTGTCTTACAGGCACTAACAAATGTATTACTTATTGTTCTGGAGGACATGCAAACAATGTAACAAGACAAACACACCATTCATGCAGTCAGCAGAATGTTTGACTTTGAATAAACAGAGTGAGAGAAAGTCTTTGACTTCTGACCTGAAGTGCGCAGACAGGATAAATCGGTTTTCATCATGCAGCATTTTACATTTGTCTTAAAAACATAAGGAATGTTTAGTTCAAATTCAAAACATTTTTGTCGATTTCTTGTTAGTTGGAACCACACATAAACCCACAAAACTCAAAATCACTTACTGATATATTATTTTTCTTGTATGTACAGTATACTCCAAACCCACACTGTTAGCGTGAGAGCTGTCCATAAAAAACTGACCTTGCATAGAAATTGGATTCTTCTACAAAGATCTCACCTTATGCCTCTCCTCCAGGACTCGTCCAGTGATGACTTCAGTGACACTGACGACAGCGACCGTGACTTCCCTTTGATGGTGCCTCAGGATTACCTGGGCTTGGCCTTCTTTTCCATGCTTTGCTGTTTCTGGCCCCTCGGCATCGCCGCCTTCTACCTGTCACAGAAGGTATGCTCTCCAACTCTCCCAACACATTGAAGTGGCAGTATCTCATTTCAAAGGACTGATTGGATGGCTTGTAATATTTAGCATTTAGGTATAAATACAAAACGTATTCTATTTCTTCCTGCTATGTTTTCAGCAACACATATCCAACCTTAATATTTAAGTATAACAGATATCTAACTAATATTTGAGGAGACAGAGGGTTCAGGTTATTTTTTAGGGAGTGTATTGGTGAGGCCAGGGGTTTATGTAATACATGCCTTTGTGTTGCACCACTGTGTGCGTTGGTTTGAGCACGGCCTAATGTGACAACTAGGTGGGAAAAAGTCTGTCTTCAGGTTGTAGACATTATGGAATTATATTTGTGGTTTAAACAGGGATTACATCTAGCTTTGCAGGATTATGACACTAGAGTGGAGAAACGGCCCAAGGCTTGACAATACAAAGAGTGGAAGTTTAGTAAGGAGGTGACTGGTCATATTAGCAAAGTGATGTTTTTGCTTAGTTCAATAATAACATTGCTAACTTGTCCAGTAATAAATTATGTTGTGTTAATTTATGTGTTAAAACACAATATTGTAATATGACTGCTTTAGGCCAACATTGTTATTGATTCATCACAAAAAAACATCAGTGAAGACATTGACTCTTAAGCATCAAGCTAAATAAAAGCAAAGAACTAATCATGCAAATAACTTAAGGTAAAAGAAATAACCAGGAAAATTATGTTTTTCAAAATGCAACCTCTAAGCTACATTCACCTCAAGTGAGTAATGAGAGCCTGAACGCCTCTTCCGTCAGCGGAAGTTCCCATACACTTTGTTTTCCCCACTCCTGATAAAGGCATTCTTCTTCCAGCACAGCTCAGCGAAAAAAAAAGATTTCCATTAACGTTTGCGTCGGCCTCAAACTGGCAGCAAGGCATAGGACCTCGGTGTTCAGATCAATGGCCTTCGTTAAGGTTTAATTAGAGTCATGAGAAGCAGGCTGAAGGTGATAGATTTCCGATAGTGTTGCACCGCAAACCTAAAACAGGGGTCAAACTGAAAGACAAGGGAGCCGGGGAAAGAACGGGATTGGAGGACGGAGTGTAAGCATGAGCAAGTGATGAATGATGGAGAAAAGGGTGGTAGGGACGGAGTGAAGGGGAACATAAGGGGTTAGCATGTGAATAGAGTGAGAGGGCCGGGAATGACTCAAGCCAGGGAGGACAGTGACAGATGATGACAAATGGGACTCTTTCCATTTTTTCTTTTTGCCATTCTCACTCTTACTGCGCCTTTTTCTCTTCTGCATGTTCTTTTCCTCTTCCCTCTAGTCCATTCTTCGCATCTCATATATTCTCATATTCGCAGCCATATTCTGTCGTGTTTTTCTTTTTTTTTTCTATGGACACTTTTACTGTGTCTCTTTTGTCTTCTGCGTATTTTGATTTATTCTTCCCTCTATTCCTTTCCATCTCCACCATATTGTCTGTCATCTTTTTATTCTCTTCCCTCTATCACTTTATTCCCATGTCTACCATGTTCTCTGTCTTGCTTCTCATCCTCTTCTTTAAATGTTTTTGTTTGTCTTTTTTGTTTTTTATCTCAACCAAGTCTTTTTTGCTCCCTTCTCACTTTTCCGTGTCTGTCCGTGTGTTTCCTCAGACCAACAAGGCGTCGGCCGAGGGAGACTTCCAGGGTGCCAATGCCGCCTCCCGGCAGGCTCTGTGGCTGTCCGTGCTCTCCATCGTCTTCGGAATCATCACCTACATTTGTGCCATTGCTGCGCTCATCTCCTACCTGTCAGGGAAACCACCGTAAAAACATAACAGCAACATAATAGACAGCAGAGACGCACACACGCGCGCGCACACACACAAAAGAAACACATAAACACTGACACACACAAACTAAACCCCCCAGCCTGGAAATACTGTTAGCATCCTGTAAAAGCCTTGCCCCTCCAACCTTACCTGGAAAACCAATTTACTGTTCCCTCCATCCAATAGTGGGAAAGCCTTGAATGTACTATTGCCTACTGTAACAGTTGGATTGCATTGTTGCCATCGGGATCACCATGGATAGAGGTTATAGAGTCAAATTTGAAAAATCATACTAAAGAAAATGATTACACAATTTAAACAATGCCAATAGATATTGCAGAATCAAACACTTATCCTAATAATGCTGTAAATATTCATCAACAGTACTAGAAGGAGAAAAACTAAAGAGGACACTAACTAAGAGGGAGATTTGTGAGGCTGAAGAATGAAGTCGGTGAAGAGGATGAGAAGGTCTTGAGGATGACATGGAAAGCAGACTTTTTAAGGGGATGGCACTGTGGGGAGACCGGGCGGTGTGAAGTGAGATCACTGGTGCAGGCCACCGTTAGGCAATCATTGTTCCATTTATTCAGTCTAGCCCCACTACTTCGGAATCAAGACCAACAAGGAGATAGGCCCATAAATTAATGAAAGGGATCCCTCCCCCACGTATCAACTGTAATATGCAAATTACTACACAACTATGAGGGAAAACACATGACGTGCCAAAAAATTGTTGTTTTATGAATGACATTTAAGTATAACAATAAATGAATGTTGGTGAATCAGTCTGATTTTAAAAGGGGGAGGCTAATAAAATCATCGCAAGACAGTTGGACACAATTGCATTAGCCAGCAGGAGGAGTACAACAAGGCAAGGAACTCTGGGGAAATTATCCTAAAATGAGTCCTTCCGTTAAGTGAAAATACTTCATCAGTACATCATTCTCCTTCTATTTTTCTCCTGCCTCCAGTATGCCGTCACTTAAGGGATTGCAATCCACGATACACTCTGCTATCAATAGAAGCCACTACTGTATAGACTGAATTCTTCTGACTCAACGACATCGCCACGCATCAGCCATCACTCACATAAAAATTGTATATTCTCAGATTAGATGTTTTATTGGTTCTTACTTTATATGGAGAGCAGGGTGGAATATGTAAAAGAAAACTATGTGAGAGTTCTAACAGGTAACGTCATTATAACAAGAATTTGTGTGCAATATCCCCCTGCCTGCATGTGTCTGTTAAGGTTCCATTTTCTCAATCACAGTGAATACTTCTGCATGGTGAGTTTGCACTTTGCCATGTAAAACCCTGTCTCCAAGACTACATTTATGATGCTAAAATTTGCTTTGATAGAAACTCTGGCCATATTGGTTTTGAGAACATCATCAGTTTATTGTGCCATGAAGAAAGGGATGGTCTAAGGATAATCCCAATGTGGAAAAAGACTAAATGTGTTGACATTTTCTATTTAAATATATAGTTTTATAGAGTGCTGAGTTATGTCACCAGTTGTTAATTTCTAATTAAAAAAGACAATATTTTATGCATTTAAAGAAAAACCAGTGTTGTATCAAGACTGAGTTGTTTGTAGATGGTCAATTATACTATCATATAATGTAAGCACGTCTTACACGGCTTTCTAAATATGTAACTTCTAGACTTGTAGTTACAACTGTTTATGTGCTGGGATATGAAAGCACCACGGTAGTCCGTTAAAATCCCGGTACGATTTAGACAATCCTTTCAGCTCCCTCTGGATTTTTCCATAAAATACAGACCCCATTTTCATTTTCAAGTATGTAATAAATGCAGCCGATGTCATAGATATATATATATATATATATAAGTTAATTTGAGATTTGATAATCGCAATGCCTTTACTATGTGCATTCCAGTGGAGAAAACTGTCATATGACTGGAAATACTACATACCTGTATCTTTCTTTAAACATTTACTTTTGCCACTGTGAGACGGAAAAACTAACAGATACACAAAACATCTCCAGAGAGGATCGTTTTGTCAAGTTTAACGAGGATCGACGTGCAGGAAATAGGAAAGGTTAGCCTATGAGAATGGTCTGATATAAATGTAACCTCTTCACATCCCTGTGTTAAAATAAATATGTAAATATTACAAAAAGATTACCTGATTCAAATAAATGCACTTGATTTAACATTGCTTGTTTTCTTTACTCAATGGCAAAGTAAATGGGTCATTTGCAGGAATTTGATTTTCTAATAGATTTTAGTTAGATATAACTACACTATCACAAGACAAACACAATTATTTGAGTTGACACTGTTAGCATTACAACAACCCACCAAGCATGGGCTCAATTGTTCCCTTTGCAAATCTACTTTACCTTGCAAAATAAATTTGCATTTCGTTTAACATAAAAAACTTAATGGTAGGAGTAGATATTTATAAAGGCATTTCTAAATGGTTTCTATATATTTTATTAACACAAAAAGGTTTGGGTAGTGGTAAAAAAAGAAAAGAAAATAAAGACCAAAAGGAGTTTATGTTGCTAGATGGTTTTGGAATATCTCCGTTTGACAGAATCTCGGTAGAACTGGAAGACCTTCTCTGATGCTTTTTGACTGACTGCTATGCACTGCTGGAGCTGAGACATCACAGGAGGGATGGGGAGAACAATATAAATATCTGTAAGATAAAGCTTTTCTTCTAATATACCACGTACCATTATACTGCAAAACATTAAATGGGTGGTAAAATCTCTGTTGAATAATAACAACATCTTCCAATGAATGACCTTACAGACCACAAGAATGAGAACTGAATGAAATTGTATCTACATTTACTCACTTACCTCATGAACTGAAAAAGATCCTTTTGTTGATGACATCATCACTTTGTGATCTTTACTGTCAATAGCAAAGGTCATCAAAGCTCGACTTTCCTGGAAGTAAATAAGAAAGTTTTTACAAATTACAGAAATAAAAAGGCAGATAGGATACATTTTGCATAAGAAATTTTTATATGCATCAGATTTCATTAAATCTTCTACCTACCTAAAAATATGGATAGAATCCCACCTTTAAAAGTGTAATGATCATTCTGCATTTTACAGGGAGTATTTACTGCAACATTCTGAATGCTTTGTCACCAGGTGCATGTTGTGTGTACAATTCCAAGGCTTATGACATCACCATTTCAACAGCCTGCAGGTTTATTTTCAAACTGACCTTTTCCTGAGCAGCAGTAGGGTCTGTAGTGATCCGTCCCTCTGAGTCAATGGCACAAGTGACTCCACAAAACAGACAACTCATAGGCAGCCCTGCATCCATCAGAGCCATGCAGGCAGCATTCAAGAAACAGGCCAATAGCTGGGTAACCAGATAAGGAAGACCACTCAAAGACACTGCTCCAGTGTATTAGCTTTCAGTCCCTTAACTTGAATGTACCACTCATATCAATGTACAAGATAAGACAAAGGACCTACAATACCGTTTTAAATAAATTAAATCAAATCAGATCAAATGGAGCACATTTGCCTATGCTTATGCAATTCACATGCACACAGATGGTTGAAGGATACTGAACCATCATCATGAACCAGTTGAAGGACGAGGGTGAGCGAGGAGCGCGGATGGAGCATAGAGAGCAGAGACGCTTCACACGTTTCCCTCACACATTGCTCACGTGCTCGTTCCCTTACACCTAAAAAAAAGAGGAGATAGACCCTGGAGTGGTTAGTTCACACTCAAACAAAACTGACTGTAGTTTAGCATAGTGGCCAACTATTACAGCCTTTATGGCCCATAAGCATAATGATCATTTTAAATTAAAGTAAACACATCTATATTTTTTTCTCAATTTAGTCACTTTGTTGCTATTTCTACTCAGACTTGGTACAAAGTGACTGCTAGTGAGACATGGGACACTGACCATGTTACACTGCCACCATGTGGCGGGACAGGAAGGAAAATGTAGCATTATTGTGTACATTATGAGTGTTGTCAGTACTTAGTAGAGGCCACATTCAAAAGACATGTTTCATTGACAAAAAAACATGATGCTTTATGTCTATCATTGATTCTATTATGCTGACAGTCGGTACTGTAGTAAGTGCATCCCATCATTGTTCCATCACAAGGTAATACAGTTTCATTCCCGACTTACTTGGCAACCCTACTTTAGGCTGAATAACCACCTCCAAAGTTGCACGGTCATATATTTCTTTGCTGACTTTTACTTCGGCAGGCCCATACACCCCAGCCAACACACTTGTGACTCCTTCAGGGAGACACACATGGAAAGAGGTAAATATGTTGTCAGTATATAAAGCTTGATGTTTAGACAAAATGAGGATGATGAGCAAGGAAGGAGGTTTCGTTTCGATATAAGCCAGAGGCTGAGAAAAAAACAAACTATACTATAATACAATTTATAGCAAAAAAGAAAAAGTATTTCACCTACTAAGGAGAACCGTGTATAACCTTCCTATAATACTTTCACAGAACACCAATGTCATTCAGTTTATCTTACCTTGGATAAAAGACGATGAGCCGTCAGGCCGTGAAAGTAAACTTTGCTCGCAACCAAATTCACGTAGTGTATAATTTGAAGAATTCGCAGGCACCTCCATCGTGGTTCGCCGACTAGACTTCTTTGACGCAGAAATGTGACGTATGTTTTGTTGTGAGCGCTTAGTTGTAACGACATGTGTAGCTAGCTAAAACATTTAGCCATTCTGTTCCAATAACTTCATTAACTTCCCTTTCTTATAACAAATCTAACAAAACTATATGTATGCAATTCCACGGCTGGATTCAGGCACACTCAATCGCATATTTGAACATACGTTAATACATTTAAAAACATAAGCTCATTTATCTATTGTTTGCCCTTGGGCTTGTCGTAACGCGTTAGTAGTACTTGTAGTACCTAGCTAGTTAGCAGCAAAGCAAGGGGGAGAGATGGCGGCTGTAAGAATGTATGGATTATGCTTTCGTGCACTTCGTCAAACAACAGGGTTGAAGGCATCAAGGGTAATTCAGCAAAGAGCATTCAGAGTCAATGTAAGTTAATCCTTGTGAGTTGGGTGATAAATTCATTTTAAACACTTCGAGAATGTCGTCTGAAAGGTTCACCTGGCTGGCTGGAATTTGTTTTCTTCTGACAAGGCTATCCCTGCTAGCACTGTAGGTTAAGCGAAGTAAATTCCAAACTATGGTATCATCTATATCTGAAGACCGCAAGGACAACGTAGACTATATTCTATAAACTGCCAGGTGCATTTCAGTCAATATGTTGGCAACTTCATCTTAGTTTTCGTTTTATTGTTTTGTTCGATGACTGTCTGTGAAGTTCCTATGCTTCACCCTCCTGATTGGTTGGCCGCAAGGGTGTGTGTAACACTTAGGCATTGGCTTTTTTTCTTTCGTTTTTCTGGTTGGCCACTATCATAAAAAGTAAAATGTTTTAACAGACTAGCTTCTGGTTATGGCTCTGTGACGCTTGCTGCCTAGTAACATTCAGCTTGAAACTATAATAGCTACCTGACCTTTAATATTTAATGCCAATCCACCTATTTATGTTGGGGTTCCAAATTCAGTGGCATGGTTATTATTTGTAAATACGTTTCAAATTGTATTTATTTATTAAATGTATTTCTGTAAGTATGTAAGCCTACACTTCTGAATTACGTTGACTTAAAGTGGCTAGTGTTAGTTAGCCGATATTTTACAGAACTAGATATTAGTAGCCTTGCAGTTAAACTCTTAAGGCCGACAATGAAGCTTGTAATTTCTCACACACAAGAAGACTGTAAATTGTTCTGTCAAACTTTAACATTATGGCGTTGATGTTCCCAGGGAGTGCATCGGCAGGAAGCCTATGACACGTCCGCGGAGAAACCCCAGTTTCCGGGAGCTTCTGCTGAGTTTGTGGACCACCTTGAGTTCATCCAGCCTAACGTGATCTCCGGTATCCCGATCTACAGGGTGATGGACAGGCAGGGGAAGATCATCAACCCGTCAGAGGATCCCCATGTAATGTGCAGTCCTGTTTACTTCTCAATTTAAGGGGAATTCCCATTTATCTTATAGTTTAATTTGAATTGCAATGTAATTTACTTAACATGTACCAATTAAAAAGCCTACAAAAAAATCTAAGCCTAGACAGTTACCTTAGGCCACTTATTTGAATGATGTGGCAGTGCAGTTACTATCTGCACATTACAAGGCTATATGTGAATTCCCTCCTGCATAGGACCTCCTTGAACATTCCGGTGGCCTTACTGTTACAGACAATGTGCCAAACCCTGTCACATATCAATATGTTTAATATAATAATTATTTTGTACTGATTGAGCTTGTGATGCTTTCCAACAAAACAGCTTTCCAAGGAGACAGTTTTAAACTTTTACCAGAAGATGACTTTGCTCAACACGATGGATCGCATTCTGTATGAGTCTCAGAGGCAGGTAAATGAGATCAGTTTTTGCAACAGAACCCCTAAAATATGTTGTACAGTTTATTCAGGAAGCCTATTTAATAGGATCTGTAATTATTAAACAATACTTGCATGTTATGAGATTTATTCTCATTAATA
This sequence comes from Galaxias olidus, assembly GCA_026901105.3. Taxonomy (NCBI): domain Eukaryota; kingdom Metazoa; phylum Chordata; class Actinopteri; order Galaxiiformes; family Galaxiidae; genus Galaxias; species Galaxias olidus. The sequence goes on along the minus strand of JAPMUY010005109.1, from coordinate 262,035 downwards.
ATAAGGGGACCAGTAGTACGAACTATGTTTAAACTGATGCTGTTTTCAATGCCTCAGTCGGGTAGATACAAGTGCACGGTTTCATATATTGTTCACGTTTGTTGCGCAGAACTGTCAATGTGATAATGGCCATGTCAGTTACAATCCGGGTAATTAATTATCACACCCAAAGGTGTTATGCAGTTGGGCAGTCAGCATGGATGCATAAATTACGGGTGTGTCACTGACTATTTATTGGCAACTATGAGCGTTAAAGAGTGGGACAAGGCACTCGCTCACGTACGCCAAATTTCCAGTTGATTCAGATTTATAAAGGAGAAACCGGTTCTGGGACGCACCTTGTGTTTCGTCCATGCACAACCTTTTGACATGAATCCCTACACATTTTTTTTTAAATGAGACCCCTGATGTCTGTGCTGCGGTCTGTTGTCGTTTATTTATAAATCATGTTAATTTTTCCATGTATTGATGTTGTGTTATGTGTTCGCAAAAAAAAAAAAAAAAAAAAAAAAAAAAAAACTGGTATGTTGTTGTAGGGTCGAATTTCGTTTTACATGACAAATTACGGCGAGGAGGGAACACACATTGGCAGTGCGGCAGCTCTCGACCCTAGCGACCTAGTCTTTGGCCAGTACAGGGAAGCTGGTAAGCAGTACGCCTGGCATTTGGTAGCAGCACTATGAAAGCATCTAGCTTTCAACATTAATGTAACATTACAGGAGGAGGTTACATATTTGTCTCTACATAAAAGCAGTAAAGCAGACTTTCCTCCCACATAGGAGTGCTGATGTACCGGGGTTTCCCACTGGATTGCTTCATGGCACAGTGCTACGCCAATGCTGATGACCTTGGCAAGGGCCGCCAGATGCCTGTCCATTATGGAAGCAAAGACCTCAACTTTGTTACCATTTCCTCTCCTCTGGCCACACAGATTCCTCAAGGTGGGTCTGATCTCTCCGTGGCGAGCTGTCCATGTTAAAAAATCAAACCTTTTTTCCTCAATTGGATTGTATTATAAAACATAAGAAAATGTGTTTATGTTCGCACGAATCTTAAGAGTACAGTGCATCCGGAAAGTATTCATACCCCTTCACTTTTTCCACATTTTATTATGTTACAGCCTAATTCCAAAATGGATTAAATAAAAAAATTCTCAACATTCTACATACAATACCGCATAATGACCAAGTGAAAAAAGTTTTTTTTGAATTTTTTGCAAATGTTTAAAAATAAAATAATTAAATATCACATGTACATTAGTATTCATACCCTTTGCTGTGATACTCAAAATTGAGCTCAGGTGCATCCTGTTTCCACTGATCATCCTTGAGATGTTTCTACAACTTGACTGGAGTCCACCTGTGGTAAATTAAATTGATCGGACATTATTTGGAAAGGCACACACCTGTTTATATAAGGTCCCACAGTTGACAGTGCATGTCAGAGCACAAACCAAGTTATGAAGTCCAAGGAATTGTCTGTAGACCTCCGAGACAGGATTGTATCGAGGCACAGATCTGGGGAAGGGTACAAAAAAATGTCTGCAGCATTGAAGGTCCCAACGAGCACAGTGGTCTCCATCATTCGCAAATGGAAGACGTTTGAAACCACCAGAACTCTTCCTAGAGCTGGCCGCCCGGCCAAACTGATCAATCGGGGGAGAAGGGCCTTAGTCAGGGAGGTGACCAAGAACCCGATGGTCACTCTGACAGAGCTCCAGTGTTCCTCTTTGGAGATGGGAGAACCTTCCAGAAGGACAACCATCTCTGCTGCACTCCACCAATCAGGCCTTTATGGTAGAGTGACCAGATGGAAGCCACTTCTCAGTAAAAGGCACTTGACAGCCCGCATGGAGTTTGCCAAAAGACACCTAAAGGACTCTCAGACCATGAGAAACAAAATTCGCTGGTCTGATGAAACCATGATTGAACTCTTTGGCCTGAATGCCAAGCGTCATGTCTGGAGGAAACCAGGCACTGCTCATCACCTGGCCAATACCATCCCTACAGTGAAGCATGGTGATGGCAGCATCATGCTGTGGGGGTGTTTTTCAGCAGCAGGAACTGGGAGACTAGTCAGGATCAAGGGAAAGCTGAATGCAGCAATGTACAGAGAGATCCTTGATGAAAACCTGCTCCAGGGCGCTCTGGACCTCAGACTGAGTGAAGGTTGACCTTCCAACAGGACAACGACCCTAAGCACACAGCCAAGATAACAAAGGAGTGGCTTTGGGACAAGTCTGTGAATGTCCCTGAGTGGCCCAGCCAGAGCCCAGACTTGAACCCGATTGAACATCTTTGGAGAGATCTGAAAATGGCTGTGCACCGACGCTCCCCATCCAACCTGATGGAGCTTGAGACGATCTGCAAAGAAGAATTGGAGAAACTGCCCCAAAATAGGTGTGGCAAGCTTGTAGCATTATACTCAAGAAAACTTGAGGCTGTAATTGCTGCCAAAGGTGCTTCGTTAAAGTATTGAGTAAAGGGTGTGAATACTTATGTACATGTGATATTTTATTTTTAATATATTTGCAAAAAATTCTAAAAAACCTTTTTCACTTTGTCATTATGCGGTATTGTGTGTAGAATGTTGAGGAATTTTTTTTATTTAATCCATTTTGGAATTAGGCTGTAACATAATAAAATGTGGAAAAAGTGAAGGGGTATGAATACTTTCCGGATGCACTGTATGTGTATTTTGTGGGGTGACTTTGTGGAACTAAGAAGAACAACATGACAACATGTCAGCACAACAACATAACAATTTAAATAGTAAGAGTGTCGGTATGGAAAAGGGGCAGGATAAGAGAAGTATATTACTTTTTCCTGCTACATTTCGGACATGTGATATTTATGTGTTGTTTATTGAGAATTCAGTGTGTATGCCTAATGTTAATTGGATTCGTTTTGTTTTTGTACCTAAATATTTTCTTGTTTTATGCATAATATAATAAAACATTTATAGGCGGTTAAGGAGGAAATGCAAAGTGGAATGTAGGGTTTACAAGAATTCTCTTGACAGCTATGTTTCCTCATACCATACCGATCCTTACTATGGCGTAGATCTTAGGTCTTAGATATAATAGATTATTTTCATGTTCATGAAGAAAAGAGACACCAAAGTTTATACAAATTGCGTCACGATATCCATCCATCCATCCATCCATTTTCCGTCGCTTATCCGGGGCCGGGTCGCGGTGGCAGCAGGCTCAGGAGGGAATTCCAGCCGTCCCTCTCCCCAGCAACGTTTTCCAGATCCTCCTGGAGAATCCCGAGGCGTTCCCAGGCCAGACGAGATATATAATCCCGCCATCGTGTTCTGGGTCTACCCCGGGGTCTCCTACCAGTAGGGCGTGCCCGGAAAACCTCCAACGGGAGGCGCCGAGGAGGCATCCTGATCAGATGCCCGTACCACCTTATCTGGCTCCTTTCGACGCGAAGGAGCAGCGGCTCTACTCCGAGCTCCCTCCGGATGACCGAGCTCTTTACCCTATCCCTAAGGCGTCACGATAATATGTGCCAAATTCAGTGAATATTATTTATTAGTATGTTGTCTATAGTAAACATATTTCATTATCAAAAGGGTGGTCTAATAAGTGTTATTCTTTTGTGATTTTTAGCGGCCGGGGCTGCGTATGCTGTTAAGAGGGAGAACGGCAACCGTGCTGTGATCTGCTACTTTGGAGAGGGAGCGGCTAGCGAAGGGGACGCTCATGCGGGCTTCAACTTCTCTGCCACACTCGAGTGCCCACTCATCTTCTTCTGCCGTAACAACGGTTACGCCATATCCACCCCCACCAACGAGCAGTACAGAGGAGATGGAATAGGTAAGAGTTCAAATGAAATCTTAAAGGTAATGCTAGTTTTAAGGTTAGCAAGGATAACCTACAGTTATATTTAGAGAGGGGGTTACAGCCCAGAAGTGTCCGCTGGACGTCCACGGCAACATCCAGCAAAGCCGAGGCCGGGCCTCTCTGAACCGGAGGTCCTCTGAAAAACAGCGAGCCGTCTTACTGAACGTCCACATCAACATCCAGCAACGTGAAGTCCTCGAAAAACAGCGAGCCATAAACAGCATCGTTGTGGACCGTAGGCTACTGCCACGACCACTTCGTTCGCTCCTGGTTTATGATTCTATTTGAGCAGTTCTCAGTTTGTCAGTGCCAAATTCAAGAATATTTTTGAAAGAGTGGTTGGAGCATAGTTATATTCTGATTGCTAGTTGTTGTTAGTTATTCAGTGCGTATTTCTGGAATATAGTTTAGCCTACGTGGTTCGTGATTCTAAGGTGGGCTTTGAGCATTTTTAGATAGTGTTTGGGTATTATCATAATTCGTTTCTGATTGCTTATGTGTAGTTACTTGTTCAGTGTGTAATTCTGGAATGTTTGTAACGATCTATAGTAGGCGGTATGCAGCAACAATAGTTAATAATTGTAAATTGAGTTAATTAGTTAAGTGTATTAATTAATTTCTGTGCAGATGATGTGCTTGAAATTCGCTGTAGGCTGGTACAGAAATCCCTGTCTGGCCAGCTCGATAACAAAGCTCAACAGCGTTTCGCACACTTGTAGACATCCCTGCCTTGCCAGCTGTACAGCAGCGTCCTGCACTCTTGAAGACGTGTTTGCTGGACGTCCACAGCAACATCCAGCAACGCCGAGGACGTCCATCTCTCAGCCGGAAGTCCTTGAAAAGTAGCGAGCCGTCCTCCTATCTGCCAGGGCCGTCTTTCTATTAAGCAGGCTGTCCACGGAAATATACAGCAACGTTGTGGACCATACAGCCACGGCCAGTGGTGATACTGGGGTGGGATTTGAGCAGAGTTCTTACTTAGTGCGACATTCTGGAATATTGTTTAAAGATAGTGGTGGGTATTAGCATAATTCTTATACAGTGTAATTTAGCAATATGTTAGTTACCCAGTGAGCATTTTTTGGATGATAAGAGGTTCAAAGACATAAAAGCGACAGCTATACCAACGTTCAATGGACGTTCAAAAATGGGCTAGAAGTATTATTATTTATTTTTTTTTTACACCAGCTATTTGGAGAAGTTATTTCAACGTTCACATTCAGCCAAAGTTTCACCTGGCGAACTTAGGTCTCCATTTGAAAGTTGAAAAAACTTTCACTTTTGAACTTGTTTTGACCATTGACAATAACCATTTAATAAATGCCTTTTCAACTGGACAATATAGTAAAGGTAGTTGTGACACCAGTTTCAATAAAAAAATTTTTAATAAGAATCAATTTATGTAACATTAACACTTTACCAAATAAAACTATAGCCATACATGTTTAAGGCAAACAATTGAAAGTGGAAACACTTTACAAATGTTCCTTCACATATTGTTTTCTTTCAAACCCACCCCGACCAGACCTCACCGGAGCCGGTTTTAAATGGACTGACAGTAGCTCTGGAGTTGGACCTCATGATAGCCCCTGGAATAAAAGGGGTATACCAAAATCGATTATACTAGACCATAAAATGACGCTCTGACTGTATAACCCCTTATTGAATATACAGAATGTCTGGCAGCATGTACTACTACTAGCATGCTAACGCCGCACAAACAAGCTAGAAGAATGCTAACACAGCCAACGTGTAGCTAAACCAAACCGGCCTGCATAGTTAGGAACGTTAAACAAAACAAATGGTACCAATTCCTGTTTTGCTTTATGGAAATACATCAGTACAAGTTCTTACAAAGTATGAGGTTGCAAAGCAGCATTCCACGAAACCCTTACGCAGCTCTCACACGTGAGGCAAGTCTCGGTTCTGTTTTGATGTAATGTCCATCTTTGTCAAGCAGTACTGCGGCGCATGCGCGTGTCATCAGTCAGCAAGTAGACTACTTTCCTCCAATAGCTTGTTTTACATTCAAAACTGCTCCCAGTCCCATAACGTTGTCCTAGATGCGTCTCGTTGGCAAAGCACAGCCTTTAGCTGTAGATTTCTTTCATGTAAAATGTAACATTAAATGCGTTCAAATTATAGCCTATCTTCGTGTAGACCACATTTCGCCTTCCTGAACTCATGGAAAAAATAGTCTTTTCTTTCAAGCTAAATTACAATAACCCAGTGGGCATTTTTGGTTGAAAAAAGGTTGAAACTCCATATTTCTGACATTTTACATAAAACATAAACGTGTTCAGATTACGTCTTCGTGTAGACCACATTTCGTCTACCACTGCTACCAGTGCACTATGAACTCAGAGAAAACCCTTTCAAATATTCAACATGGTCTTTCTTTCAACCTACATATAAACATACATATCAAAATTATGAACAAATGTGTGTTTTATATAACACGTTCATGTTGTAGCCGGTAGAAAAAGGGCTAAAGGAGGTCTTGAACGTCCAAACCCGATATCAGTATTCAACGTTCTTGTGCTCACAGGGTACGATCTATAGCAGGTTCTCAACCGGGGGTCCGTTTTTTTTTTATGTTTTAAAATGTTAACATTTTGCAGGCCTACAAATGTAATAATACCAATTTTGATTGTTAACCAAGATTGTTTAGCTAAGCTTAATTTACTTTTTTACAAAATGTTCAATGATGCAAAAATGCACAAAAGACACGGAGTGGCTGTGGCTGTATGGTCCACAACCTTGCAGCATATTTCCATGGACAGCCTGCTTAATAGAAAGACGGCCCTTCTATTTTTCGCGGAACAGAGGGACGGCTCCGGCAGACTTGCGGACGTCCCTGTCAGACAGGTGGACGGCTTGCTGTTTTTCGAGGACTTCCGGTTCAGAGAGGGCCGGTCTCGGCGTTGCTGGATGTTGCCGTGGACGTCCAGCGGACACTTCTGGGCTCATACCCTTACTGTATATTTATCTGCTGAATGACTTCAAATTCATTGAGATGATGGGTGAATGCATTCAAGAAATTGTTTAAATATACTGTCGTTTTCATACACAGTTGTTGGCCTCTCTCCAATATGTTTGCCTTTATTTGACCTTTTATTGTTTTCTCAGTATGTTTTCACAAAGTATTTGAATATGAAATTTGAAAAAACTATAGGAACCACGGTGCAAGAGAATGCTTTATTGCTTATGTTAGCCTAAATCGGTCTGCAAGAGTAAATTCTTTCCCCCTAAACTTTTTATGCAGCTGCCCGTGGTCCAGGCTATGGTATGATGTCCATCAGAGTTGATGGGAACGACGTATTTGCTGTGTACAACGCCACAAAAGAAGCACGTCGCAGAGCTGTGGCAGAGAACCAACCTTTTCTAATTGAGGCCATGACATACAGGTTTGTCTCGGTGGTGGTGGCTGTGGTTTTCTTTTTGTTTGTCTTAGGTATGCACTACATACATAAATAACTGGTAGCACGCTTTGTATAAAGCCGAAATTCATTGACACTGAAATATTGAAAAGGTTTAAGTGTTTGTTTTCTTTGGTATTAATCCAAAACCACAGTATTATGAAGGGATTTAACGTGTTATTCTGTTTTTTAATTTAGATTTTATGCGGGGTGTTTTTCAGAATCGGTCACCATAGTACCAGTGACGACAGCTCAGCCTACCGCTCGGTGGACGAGGTCAACTACTGGGACAAGCAGGACCACCCCATCTCCCGCCTGAGGCACTACATGAACACCCACAGCTGGTGGACCGAGGAGGATGAGAAGAGCTGGCGCAAGCAGTCCCGCAAGATGGTAATGGAGGCTTTCGAGCAGGCAGAGAAGCGCCTGAAGCCCCATCCCGACTACATGTTCTCCGACGTCTACCAGGAAATGACCCCCAACCTGAACAAGCAGAAGGAGGCCATGTGGAGACACGTGAATCAGTACAAAGAGCATTATCCACTCGATATGTTCGAGAAGTAGACAGCAACACCTTGCCTTTCATGCTAGGAAAGCACATAGTCCAGTGGGAATGCTAGAGTGAGAGTGAGGGGGAGGGTAGGTTTGTGCCGAGGTTTGGGATAAGACTGTTGCACTTCTTCCACTGTACATATAGCAGTTGTAGTTTTGATAATCTACCAGTAGTCCTTCATAGTCTCAAATATTTATCAGATAAGGGGGGAAGGAGGGTATGGAAATGTTTGAGTTTTGTTTAAATGTGTTAAACTGTATGCCTTTCTGGGCATTATTGTGCCTTGTATTAAAACACTCAGTAGTGTTGAAAAGGCAAGAATTATAACAGTGCTGTTTAGATCATTCTAATATAGAACATCACCAGTATTCTCCAACAATTAAATGTATCAAAAGCACTCACGACTTTTCTTTTCTCTGTTGCCACTTTCTCATTAACTTCTTGGCAGAATTGTCTAGGAGGGAAGTTAATTATTTTTGACTGTATACATGACAAGTGACAGAACATGCTCTTTTAGTTAGATTTTACAGACCCTCACAAATTCAACTGATTTGGTTATATAAATATAGGTTGAAGCAAATTGCATGCAAACAATCGAACTGTCATTTACTTTTATTTTTGCCACAATTGGTGTCTGTCTGTACCCAATGTGTATTGGTAATCTGTACTAGAGAGTCACATTGCCCTGTTAAAGGTGTGGACAGTTTAACCGCATTGTCTGTCTATTGTCTATTCCGCGTAAACGAAAACCAGTCATCATGACAACATGATGAATATATGCTCAGTTGTACATGACATGTCGTTCACGTTAAAATTATCAAAAATAATTTACTTTTTCCATCACCTAGGCATTATTTAAATGTTGGGCGTTTCATGAGCCATTTAGTGGGTAATAAAGTGTAATAAACACAATGTATTTATTCGTTTACAGAAATGTAACGTTATTGCATTGTCCTAACGCTAATGAATACAGGAGTCCAAAGCAAGATTTCAGTAAGTTTGCTTCCACACAGCTGAAAAGAGTGTGTCTGTAAATGTGATACATGGACAGCTGCAGCAATTCAGTATATAAGAACAGACATTACTTCACAGTATAGTGTTCATTTAAGGGTGGTGTGACATCCCAAAGCCTTATGTGTCTGCACTAATATTTAACTAAGGCTTTACAGTTGTCCACCAACATACACAATTGTATGGCAATTTCACTGGATGACACTTGACATGGTATTAGCATTACTGTTCCTAATGAGATGCAATTTAAAAACCAAAGAGAAAATGTTAACAAGAAACTATTTTATTGAGTCACAAATAAAATACTGAACAGGAAGTAGTTATCCCCAACCAAAAAAACGAAACTTCCCCTTTTCAAAAGGCATTTGCATGTGATTCACATCACTTCATATATGATGTCACTAGTAACATTTCAGAGGCAGAAAACCCAAACACCCTTTCATAATAAACTATGCATGGAGGTCAAAACAAAGAAGGCTTTCAAATGAGCAGATGTGTATTCAACAGTATTAGTCATAGTGGAAGTATTTTTTTGGACTGGATTATACCCAAATCCAACAGTATAGTAAACTTCAGGAGGCAGGGACTTGGAGAAACAAATAAAAAATGTTTTTCCATGAGGACAGACACAGTAAGCTAGGGGCAAGGGTGTCATTCTCTTTAAATCCATTCAACAATTCAACAGAGGGCTATGCACTCCCCTCCACAACCTTTTTGCCTGTTGGGGGCTTCTCTGGTGAACTAGGAGAAGGTATTTGTGTACACATATATTGTCACGGTCCGCCTGTGCAATGTCAAAGGTACGGAAGCCTACATGGGCTTTTGGAGGGATGCCTAGTGCCTGAAAACACATCCCAGTGTAGACGTCATCGATGGGAAAGAAAGGGATGACTAGAGAGACTTCATAAAGGGGGTTCAACAAGGCTCCCGAAAATATGTACCCTCCACCTCCTGCATAAGCTGGGTAAGCCCCGTCATAGAAACTCATGGGAACATAATATTTGCTTTTAGGGTCTCTAAGAGGAGAAGCAGTGCTTATGATTTGCCCAATATAGGCCTTTGAAGACTCTGAAGGCTTTATGGACTTCAGGTAGCTGAGTATAGATTCTGTGTTAACAAATACGTCATCGTCTCCTTTGAAAATGTACAACACACTAGGGCAGTTCTTCAGAGACCATTTGTAAAAGACATGCTCTTTCAGGGACAAGTTAAAAAAGGAGTCTTCAAAGTCCCATTGCAGCAAGTCTCCAAAGTGTTTGGCCTCGAACAAGAGCAAGTGGTTGAGGTCTGGGTCGTCCGTCGACGCGCTGCCGAGGAGAAAAAGAGTGCGCACTCTCAGTCCCCCCTCATACAGGGCCTCCCTGCCCCAGGTCTCCCTCACCGCTTGTCTGCGCTCAAAGTGTTGCGGAGTTGACTTGAGAGCGAAGAGAAGAAAGGTCTGGCCGTCGTCATCTCTTTCTTCCTGCAACCTGCACTTGTTAGGTTGGTCAATCAGCAAAGGGGGGTCTTTGCACTCCATGCCTCTCACAAAGCCCTGTTGCAGCTGCGAGTAGGAGCCGAAGTCATGTATGTTGGTGGACAGAATCTCTTGATTCACGACCCTGCAATGAGACCAGTTATCCCTTTCAGCCTTGTACATCCCAGCGTCAAAGTTCCTCAAACGTCCGTGCAAAACTCTGTTCCAATAGGCAAGGTTCTTAGGGACGGCCTTACGGAAAGCTTCGGAGATGGAGACAAGCTCAGAGACAGGGCGTTTACTAGAGAGACTGCTCTGAATGATGTGCTGTAAGGGTGATGTGTTGGTCTGATTAGAGTGTACTGTGGTAATAATGGCGGCATGCTCCTCCATGCTGAGGCGGGTTGGAGTGACCTCTAGTAACACTCTGCGACTAGACGCCTCATTTAGATTGAGGGAGGCGTAGAAAAAGGTGAGAAACAGGCTACAAATGAGCACCATGATGACTACAGCCTGCAGTCGTCTCATTGGGGAAAGGAAGATTAGATAGTTATCAACTAGACTGGGTTGGTTGGTAAGATATTTTCAGTTGGAGGTCATGATATCAGACTCAAGGAAAATCCGCAGGTTGGATACAGCTGGATCCTGTTTGTCAGCTCTGCTGAAAAGATAATTTTTGGTAAATTAGTTTTAGCAGCCTATAATGTTTTAATCATTAAATTGCTTCTCCGTATAGATTGACCCACCGTTTTGCACTGGATGAGCAAGCTCAGGTGAAAGAAGAATATAATGTGTTTCTTCACCTAAAACATTCCCAAGTTTTACAAATCTCCTTAGTCCTTGATGGCTAAATGTGCCCCTATTTCCTCCCTTTTTGCTATTTTAAGTTCTATTGGAATGGCAATATCAAGGTTAAGCAATTAAAAATGATAAGTGAAGCAATAAAAGTAACATTTGGCTTTCACTTATTTCAATTGCAGGGTCATTCCAGAATATTTTCAATAAATAAATGATTAAAACATGCACTTGTGTAAATTATACTTGTTCTGAGACAAAATGTAAATATAGTTGTAGAAAAAGTGGTTCAATAATAATATTTAATATGCCCAATAGCTCTTGAGTACCCTCATAAAATTTTATTTTTCTCTGGTCCCACCTGGTTATAACCCTAAGGTCCTTCTCTCCACTATTAACTCATTAACATGTCCCTGCCCAATACCAAGCCTTGAAGGTTCCATTTTAAAATGTGAAGAATTCTCTACCTTTTTTTATCAATAAGAGCCAACTAATCAGTTCCAAAACTATTCTTGTCACCTGCCTTGAGCATGGGCTGGACAGAAAAGGCACTGCCCTGAACTGGTGTAGCTTGTATCTTAAAAACATAACTCAGTCAACACAAGTAACCCCCCCCCCCTCCCCACATCCCCCCCTCTTGCAGAGTTGCAGAGCGTTGGCCTCTCAGGGCCACCATAAAGGAGGGATAGTTAACGTTAATCTAGCAAGCTAATTAACACTGGCTGATCCAGCTTGAATGTTCTATTAAGTCAAATCTACATCAACATTTCATGACAAGAAGTGTATTTAAGGAACTAGCTGGTGAACATCGGTGGTGGAGCAGAGGAGGGATAGCTAACATTAGTCTAGCAAGCTAATTAACATTACACGGTAGAGACAATCACTTACTACAAAGTATGGCAATTTAATGATTAAGCTATTTCAAATAGTTAATTTGCTGAAATTAGATCGGAGTGAGACACTAAGTTTGTGTTTTACGTTTTAATATTATTTTAACAGCTCAGGTCAGTTAAGACAGTCTGCAAAATATCTGTTTTTGATGCACTTCATTAGAAAATTTTGCATTTTACGCATGCTGTAGGCCTATAGCACGCATTGAGGTACAGTGCTGTGCAAAAGTATTTGCCCCCTTAGAGATACTTGTTGTTTTTGCACATTTGTCACACTTAAATGTTTCAGATTATGAAACAAATTTTTCTATCAGACAAAGATAACGTGAGTAAATACAAAAAGCTGTTTTTAAATGACGATTTCATTTATTAAGGGAAAAAAGCTATCCAAACCAACCTGGCCCTATGTGAAAAAGTAATTGCCCCCCCTTGTTAAATCATGAATTAACTGATATTAACCACATTTTTGGATAAGCGGAGTTCAATTTCACTAGCCAAACCCAGGCCTGATTACTGCCAGAACTGTAAAATCAAGAAATCACTTAAATAGAACCTGTCTGACAACATGAGTAGGCTAAAAGATCTCAAAAAGCAACATATCATGCCCCGATCTGAAGAAATCCAAGAACAGATGAGAAACAAAGTCATTGACATCTATCAGTCTGGAAAGGGTTACAAAGCCGTGTCTAAGGCTTTGGGACTCCAGCGAACCACAGTGAGAGCCATTATCCACAAATGGAGAAAACATGGAACACTGGTGAACCTTCCCAAGAGTGGCCGGCCTACCAAAATTACTCCAAGAGCGCATCGACTCATCCAGGAGGTCACAAAAGAACCCAGAACAACATCTAAAGCGCCGCAGGCCTCACTTGCCTCAGTTAAAGTCAGTGTTCATGATTCAACAATAAGAAAGAGACTGGGCAAACATGGTATCCATTGTAGTGTTCCAAGATGAAAACCACTGCTGACCAAAAAGAACTCAAAGGCCCGTCTCACATTTGCCAAAAAACATCTTGATGATCCCCAAGACTTGGGAAAACATTCTGTGGACTGACAAGACAAAAGTGGAACTTTTTGGAAGGTGTACGTCCCGTTACATCTGGCGTAAAACTAACACAGCATTTCAGGAAAAGAACATCATACCGACAGTCAAACATGGTGATGGTAGTGTGATGGTCTGGGGCTGCTCTGCTGCTTCAGAACCTGGGCGACTTGCCGAAATTGATGGAACCATGAATTCTGCTCTCAACCAGAAAATCCTGAAGGAGAATGTCTGGCCATCAGTTTGTGACCTTAAGCTCAAGCGCACTTGGGTTATGCAGCAGGACAATGATCCTAAGCACACCAGCAAGTCTACCTTTGAATGGCTCAAAAAAACCCAAAATGAAGGTTTTGGAGTGGCCTAGTCAAAGTCCGGACTTAAATCCGATTGAGATGCTGTGGCATGACCTTAAACAGGCCGTTCATGCTCAAAAACCCTCCAATGTGGCTGAATTAAAACAATTCTGCAAAGAAGAGTGGGCCAAAATTCCTCCACAGCAATGTGAAAGACTCATTGCCAGTTATCGCAAACGCTTGATTGCAGTTGTTGCCGCCATGGGTGGCACAACCAGTTATTAGGTTTAGGGGGCAATTACTTTTTCACATAGGGCCAGGTTGGTTTGGATAGCTTTTTTCCCTTAATAAATTAAATATACATTTAAAAACAGCTTTTTGTATTTACTCAGATGTGTTTGATAATCAGAAACATTTAAGTGTGACAAATGTGCAAAACAATAAGTATCTGTAAGGGGGCAAATACTTTTGCACAGCACTGTATCTGTCTGTGTTTATACTGTCAATTTGGAATACATTTAGTTTATAATGTGTTTTTATCCGATTCATTGATTAATCGAAGAAATAATCAATTATCCAAATAGTGGTCAGTTGCAGCCCTACATAACCCCGCCAAATTTTGCTTTCACTTGAAGCATACTGGGACCTTTATGCCTTTCAAGTTTGCCAGAGAACTGAGGCCATGATGGAAAAGCAGCAATAAAAATGATAGAAAATAGACCGTACAGAAAGCAGGAAGGTTTTTGTTACAAGTAGCTTCTTCATAAAATAAGTTGTTTCCTCCAATGGTCTTAAGAATATAAAGTGTATATTGAACCTTGTGACATATCTAAAATTATATACGGACATATCCTAAAGTAGGAAGTTGCATTTATATTGTTTTATTAACATGAGGTATTCAAATTCCGTCAGTAAATCACAAAAGAACATTATGTGCACATCTACACATAGGCCTAACAAATTGAATCAACTTTATGTGAAGCTGCCTTTTGATTATCGTTGCTTTTTGGGTAACCCCATCTTTACATGGGCTATTTAATATAGTACAGCTCCTCATAAAACATGAAATAAGTAGGGCTGTCAAGCGATTAAAAAATGTAAAGAGATGAGTGTCCGTCCATATAGTTAATCGCAATTAATCTCATTTTTTATCTGTTCAAAATTGACCAAAAATGGCACATTTTTCATGTTTTTGATACTCTTAACATCGGAGAGGACGAAATGCTTGCTTTATGCAAATTTATTTATTATTCGAAATAAATTAACTATACAAAACAAATATTGTACAGAAACCCTCGCAGTACTGCATTTAGCATAAAAGATATGCTCATAACATAACATGGTACACTCAAGCCTGCTAAATTGGACATAGTATGACTAAGTACCTCACACAATGTAGTGTGCCCAAACACCTTGAGCTCAAGGTTTTTCTTACATACATGTGGCAGTTGGTTTCACTATAATTTCTTTAATTTTAAAGTTAATATGGTTGAATGTAGGTCTTTAAGAAGTTGTTACATTTGACCTCATATACTGTTACAATTGCCTCCTGGCAATTTGAGGCATGGAGGCAAATGTAACACCGGACTCCTTGTCTTCAAATGAAAATGGCTCCACACATGTTGTTCATATAAACATCTAAATGCTAATTACAGTTAGTAGATGTAAGTTGCACACATACAAAACTTACTTGTGCAGCTGAAGCTGTTAAATTGCAGGGTTCAAAGCAAAAACTGTTACAATTGCACCCAGTCTACCCTCCATAGCCTATAGTCTGCTCGCACACGCCCAGCCTGTAGGTTCTCCCATGTGATTAATTAAAATTGAGAGCCTCGCCTACAAAAAAAAAGAAAAGAAAATAGGCTGGATGTATTCCTAAGGGAGTTCAACAAGGAACAGCATGTGTATTTCATGCACATTTACCCTGCCCAGCCCTTGCTGCTACTTGATGTTGATTTCTACAAAATAAACTCCATTAACTTGGGTTTCTAAGGTTGGGTATCTAGCATTATTTTTTGTGAATTTTAAGTTATGAAAAATTAGGAATAAGAACACATAAAGAAAATTATATTTGTGTATATCGATTAGACAAAGCAGGCGAATCCAACCATATTTTAAAACTTAAAATATCCAATAAAAAATGTGTAGTTACTTACATTTAACATTTGACAGTTACAAATCCGATTGCATGCCGTAGTTTAGAGGCGCGGCTTGTTAGGCAAGTTTGGACAAGAGATGCCAACTGTCCTGTGTGCAAACCGAAGAAGAATGACCTGACGGCTTCGACAACCTTACCATTTTAGGATGTGCGAGTGAATGCTGGAATATCAATGGAGCTGTTTCAGGTAGTGTACCTGTATTGATACGTCATATGGGAGTCAGACGGCCTCACGAGATGTGCCGTCGCACAGCCAATAGCTGTTGGCCTTCTAATCCAAGACTAAACAAGGCTTTTGACTACAGTTTTGTCTCAAATCGCATACTAAGTACATTATTTTAGGTACTTCAGCTGTACTTGCAAAGTTTGGACTGTTGCATGCAATTTTGGCATACTGCACGACATTTAGGCTATGTATTGGGACATAGCCTACTAAATATTCTTTCTGGCTATATAGTATGGTAGTTGAGACGCAGCATACATGTCCCAAAACCCCCAACGTCACCGCATTGCAATAAACTACGGATTTGAATTATGCACGTTTCAAACTATACATTTCATATGTCCAAAATCACAAACACAATTTTTTACTATAATAACTTGTTCCCACATGATACTTTATCTTGTGCGCACAAGTAAATTATCTTGATCTCACAAGATAAATAACTTGTTTCCATAAACCCAGTGAGCATTTTTTGGTTGAAAAGAGGTTGAAAAGACGTAAAATAACAACTACACCAACGGTCAGTGGACGTTCATAAATGGGCTAGAAGTGAAAGTTTTTTTTACCGGCTGTATGGAGAGGGTGATTCGACGTTCACATTTAGCCGAAGTTTCACCTGGCGAAATTAGGTCTCCATTTGAACATTGAAAAAACTTTCACTTTTGAACAATTGTTTTACTTGTTTTGACTGTTGACAATTAACCATTTAATAAACGCCTTTTCAACTGGACAACACAGTAAAAGTAGTTGCTGCTATACCATGAGAACTGTACAAACAAAAACACTTAGTCATGCAAACAAATTCAGTTTCAACTTAAAGTTTAAGAACAAAGAAAACCATGAGACAGCAGTTTCAATTAGAAAAAAATTATAAACAGCAATATATGTAACATCAACACCCTTCCAAATAAAATTATAGACATACGTTTTTAAGGCAAACTAACAATTGAAAGTGGAAACACTTTACAAATGTTCCTTCACATCTTCTTTTTATTTTTCAAATCCACCCCCACCAAACCTCCAACCGGAGCCGGTTTGTAATGGTCTGCCAGTAGCTCTGAAGTTGGACCTCATGACAGCCTCTGGACTAAAAGGGGATACCAAAATCGATTATGTTACACCATAAAATTATGCTCTGTACAACCACTCATTTGAATTGTGTTTCATGCTACTACACGTTTTTGGCTCAAAGTTCCAAAGTTTTTTGTGACCAGTAGGAGTCAGTAAGTGCTATATTCTAGTCTATAGTCATTTTTTTCTAGGAATTAATTCTAACATACAGACACACACACACACATGTCGATGGCCATGGGTGCTGTAGGCCTATGGGGAACAACCTTTATTTTCTCTAATTTTTCTAATTGGCAATTTTAATCTATATCTTTTAAGTTGATGACCGTGAAGACTCCATTACCCATAGATCAGCACCGAAATATTAACATCCTCAGACCTCTGCCTTCCTTCTGCAGTCAAATTGTGTCTCTGTTCCCCGTAATTCTCAGGAGCGGGCAAAAAGAACATCTTCAACATTTGGGGTGTGAATCGTGTTTGCATACTTGCGCGAGAGTCTGCTGGAAAAGAGGCGTGGTCCGACAAAAAACAAGCATGGATATTTCGGAGTGTGACCACACAAAAACTGAAAGAAACACGGTAAAAACAGAGCCAGAAAACATCCCCGTATGTACGGAAGAAAACACTGAAAAGAATACTGCAATGAAAGATGAAGATCCTATCTTGGCACATTATTACAGCAGCAGTAATCCTTCTGCTAATACAAGTGATGCTGTAACTTCATTGGTGGATAAATTACCACAACCTAAAAAGAAGACATGGGCCTGGCGTTACTAATGAACGAATAGGACCTGGGCAAGGCATTGGCACACAGATCAGAGGTACCTTGGGTGCTTGCTCCACAGAACAATGTCCCTCTAATCTGGAGGTTGAGAATTGTCTTCAGATGACCCAATCCAACTTGAATCAAGTTGAAACAAACATGTTAGCTGTAAAAACAGAGCCTTTGGAAAATATCCCTGTATGTACCAAAGAAAACACTGCATTTTATACTGTAATGAAAGATGAAGATCCTATCTGGGCACATTATTACAGCAGCAGTGATCAGCCCATTGAAGATCAGACAAGTTATAACAATGTGAGTCAGACATTAAAGTTGAAGCTAGTGAGTACACCAAACTGTGCCATGGTTTTTAAAGACTGTGAACTGACAAGCAGTGAATTTAAGGATACTTTTGGTCAGTGTGAGTTATGTGAGAAGTCAGTGGTTTCTCATTTCCATAAACAGTATGTGGTAGACCGTAAGGCTAAGAGAAAGAAGAACAGAAGAAGACCATGGCAATGTTGTCTAGGGTGAAAGACCATTCTGTCATCTCTCTGGATTGAAGTTTCACAGTGGTATACACCTCAATGTTTGCTTCAAATGTACTGAGTGCAGTGGCCGGTTTCTAACTACATTTGGTTTGTAAAGTCACATGAGGACGCATTCCAAGGTTGTTAAGAACACTTGTGAAGAGTGTGGCAAAGCTTTCAAGACTAAGACCGAACTGAATGTGCACATGCCTGTACATACTGGAGAAAGAGAATTTCAATGCAAGGATTGTGATTTCACTTTTAAAACCTATGCAGCATTATACAAACACAGATTTACTCACAAGAACGAGTATCCATTTAGTTGTCCTCAGTGTTCCATGAGCTTCTGTTTTATAGGCTTCCTCAAACGCCACCTCAAACGCCAGCTGGTCACACACTGTAGACCCCAGAAGAAGAAAGCAAGGAAAGAGTAGGTCTAAGAGACAGAAGGAGCCTTTAGAAACAGAAAACGTGTGTATCTGACTCCTTTGTAGATGTCCCCGCTCCGGAACCATCCGTTGGAAAATCCAGAAGCAAGAGCAAAATTGATGACTTGGCCAGGCTGTGATTCTCCAATTTGAAATATGTGTCTGGTTTAATTTTTTTTTTTTTTTTAAGTGGGTGCTAAATAGTATTATAATAATTTTTACTTGTGTATATTAGGTCATGTCACGAGATGGACAAAATAATTGCTATTGAACGTTAACTTTTAGTTAATTATGCAACTTAACCTGCTGCTTGGCATTGTCTGTTTGACATTATTTTCCACTTTTGTTGTTTTCTTCTCAGAGAAACAATAAAACATTAAACACACTGAAATGGTGATTGAATGGTGAAATTGAAGACACATTAAAGGAAACAGCTGTCATGTAACAAAGCTCATTAATTTTACTGTGTCATATGTATCCCTGTGTATACTTACTTTCTATGACATATCTGCATGCTTGTAGGGCCATCTATGTGCACACAGAAGTGTGCTGGGAAAAGAAGTGAACAGAACTGGGAAAGCAATTTCTTGATCTCACACACATCCACAAACACACTCTTACTTGAAAGGGCACTGAAACGTACAGAACACTGTGTTTCTAATGCATGAATCATGCTTATAAGGTAATATACGATCCGGCATCCTCGACCAGGTTCACCAGGTATCCACTAACCATGTTGATTATCTTGATGTAGGACACGATCCTGCAGGGAAGAGGGGTCGAGACACACTCTGCGAATAAGATAACAGTTCCTGGCATGGGTGCTTTTTCAAGGGAAGCTTTTTGACCTTAATGAGCTGGTCAGCTTTGTAGTACAAGTAAAGAAAGTAGGATAATACCAATACTGATCACACTTGATTGCATTGTCCGCACCCGCTGTTAATTTCCATCATAGTGTTGGTATCGTGCTCAGAAATGTGGCAATATGCAAAAGCATCCTGTGTTGCCCCTGATTGGGTCCAAGTGTCTCACATTTGTCTTTGTCTTTTCTCAGTACAGGTGTGAAAAGCCAACGATCCGAATTCAGATGAAGGCGTAAAGGTTTGTGTTGGAAATTGGGGGTGGGGTTGCATTTACACACACACACACACACTTTTTTTGTTTCTTTTGTTCCACTATTCTAAAGTATCGATTTCAGATGCAAATTCCTGATAGATTAGGCTATCATAGCATACCCATTTTTCCACCAAAATTGAAAGGAATCGAAACTAGATCTCACAGTGTAGTTAATATTTAGGGGGCAAAACACATCTGTTTACACTTTGTCTGCTTTAAGGGGAAATACAAAGTTAAAGCAATTCATGACACACCTGTTAATTAATGTAATTGTTCACAAATGTTATGAGTTCTGCATTTATAGCCTACTTGATAACACCAAGGCAGCATGCATGACTAAGGATTATGCAATGCATTTTGTTTCTTTGCAAATTTCACTAAATTGCACCAACAACCTTTTTTTTTACGTCTCTTGACCCACATTTCGGACATAATTTTATTTACCAGGTCCAAATGGTCTTGATGTATGTGACAGACAGCGTTATGAACAGCTTTTTTGAGTGAACGTTGCGTTGGTATCTATCTGAAATGGAAAATCGTGGAATTCAGTAATCTAGTCTGAAAATAAAAACCTTTGGGCATTACATATTGTATATGTAAATTTGGTATGTGCTATTCATTGGGTGTTATGGGCTCTCATTATAGTTTTTCCGAAGACCACTTTAGCAAACAAAACTTAGGAAATAAATATTTAATTTGATTGATCAGTATGATACTATTCACTCCGGGGCAGTAGGTGGTGGATTGTCGTTTTGTAGCTGGTTCCTAGTCACCATTAAAGTTAAGTAGAAGAAGAAGATTGCAGGTGCCGTCTAAAACCACCGAACAAGAAAAAGGTTGCACATGCATTTGAGCGCTTTCGACGAGGTAGTGTGTTTCGCCCAAGGATACTTGGGAAGTTCACTTCCATCAGAGCCTCTCTCCAACTTATAGTGACTCGCTAGGCTTGCTACTTCAGGACGCCTTATATGTTTTTTTTTAAAAGTGAGTGTGTACGGTTTTCATATTCCACGTATTTTTAAATTCATGTATCCACGTTCTGTTTCTGTTCCAGCTCCTGGGCATGCCATTTGTCCTTAAACTAACTATAGTGCTAAACGCCACAACTTGTACGGTTTCCTTTTTTACTTTTACTTATTTTACCTATAAAATTCTTGCTCTTTTGAAAAACATACGTTTTAATGTATGCTGTTGGCCTATATATTTAGCTTTATTATGTAGATGGCCGTGGTTGCTGTAGGTACAAATGGCGAATTTAACCATTACATTATCTTATTTTAATTGGGATCCTCCCTTTTTTGATAATCCTTTATTTTATTTTTATTTATTTTTATTTATTTTTTACAGAAGACTCCACTACCAATAGATCAGACACACTCGGACTTGAGCCTTCCTTCTGCATCCAGTCAAACTGACTTTGTTCCCGTTAATTCTTAGACCGTAAGAACATCTTCGACATTTGGGGTGTAAATCGTGTGTGCATACCTGCCTCAGAGAATGACTGCTGGAAACGAGGCGGGGTCTAAAGCAGAAGAAGCAGTTCACATGGATATTTCGGAAATGGACCTAAAGTTTGGAATAAACGTGGTAAAAATAGAGCCATTAGAAAACATCCCTCTATGTAAGGAAGAAATCATTGACGTTAATGTTCCAATGAAAGATGAAGAAAACAGTGACGTTAATGCTTCAATGAAAGATGAAGGTCCAATCTGGGCAGATTATTGCAGCAGCAATCTGTCTGCTACTACAAGTGATAATGTATCTACCAGTGGAGTTACAGCATCACAACCTGGTGCAGTCACAAGAAGACAGGCGCGTCTTAGTCAGCACCCAATAGAAGTTCTGCAAGGTCTTTCAGGTAAACCAAACGGTGCACAAAAACAAAATTGCGCAGGTGAAGACCAGATGCCCCCACAGATCATTCAAATGTTTCCCAATGTTATGAACTTGACGAACACAATTATGTGGCCAGTAAAAGTTGTACCAAGTTATACCATGATTTTAAAAAAGGTTGACTTAGCTGACAAGCCTGGTGCTACTGATGAACAAATAGGAACTAGCCCAAATTCAATAAGATCCCTTCTCGAAATTCCATTTGAGAGGAGAACTTTAGTGCAAAAACTACATGTCAAAGAGCTTGGCCCAGATCGACCTGACCTCGAAATAAAACAGCAGGCTAGCACTAACGGTAAAACCTACACACGGGGCTTCTCCTGTAATTGGTACAACAGAAAGGCTTGGCTAGCAGGATGCAGCCATGTAAATGCTGTATTTTGCTTCCCATGCTTGCTCTTTAAAACACCGGGGACAGATACAACGTGGACTCTTTCAGGAGTAAGGGACATGAAACATTTATCTGAGAGGATTAAGAAACACGAGTGTACGAGGGCACACATTGAGAATACCATCAAGCTAGCCATGCTAGGCAGAGTGAACATTGCTACACAACTGGACGAAGGCCACAGGACTAGGGTGAGAAAACAGAACGAAGACGTGGATAAGAACAGGCATGTTTTGTCAAAGGTAATCGATAAATTTTGCGGGGCCTTTGAGCTGGCCTTGCACAACTACAATGAGACCGACTCCTTAGACCACCCTGGTGTCAAGGGTTTAGAAGATCTTGTCGCCTTGCTAGACAGTGTGTTGGAGGAGGACCTTAAGACAGCTGCCGTTTTCAGAGGCACCTTAAAGACTGTGAAAAATGAACTTTTGGACTGCATGCGGTCAGTGCTGAAAGATTACATTCTGGAGGAGGTCAAAAATGCAGATTATCTTGCTATTCAGGCAGATGAGACATCTGACATTTCCACCCGCTGCCAGTTGATGCTTGTGCTACGATACATTGACAGCCGTAACAACGTCCAAGAGCGTTTTTTCGAGTTCATCCCTCTTCAGAATGCATCCGCTGACACAATCGCCACATCGCTGTTGGAGAGGCTAAGCACTATCGTCCCTGAGGGACAAGAGAGCCGACTAATCGCCCAGGCCTATGATGGGGCTGCTGTGATGAGGGGAGCCACTGGTGGAGTGCAGGGCAAGGTAAAGGATGTCTACAGACGTGCACACTACGTCCACTGCTATGCGCATCAATTGAACCTCATCATGCAGCAAGCAACGTCACACATCCCCAGGATCAGTACTTTCTTTTCAGACCTAGGTGGATTTGCTGGGTTCTTCTCCCAGTCATCCACACGAACTGCCGTGCTTGATGAAGTGGTGGCACACAGACTACCTGGAACTTCCACAAGAATGTGGAACTTCCACAGCCGTGCTGTTAACACTGTGTATGAGCACAAGGATGACCTCCTACGGTGTTTCCAGACCATCAGAGACTCTGGTAACTTTGATCCTCCAACTGTCAGAGAGGCCGGGGGCTTTGTGAGAATGCTGGAAGATAAGGATTTCCGCTTTTTCCTGGCGTTGTTTTACAAGATCATGCCACATGTGGACACGCTGTTTGACCAGCTGCAGAAGAGGAACATCGACTCTGTCTACATCACTGAAAATATCCAGAGGTTCACTGACAGCATGCAAACGATCAGGTAAATTCTTTTTCATAGGCTGAGAAAATGCTTATGACACAAATGTTTCAATCTGAATCAGTCTGTAAAAACATGATTGTGCATGGCTGAACACACTAGAACAACTCATAAATACTTGCTTTATAATTTTAAAGACTATGACTGAATAGGAAATCCAGTTATTGTGGATGCTAACTTGTGTTTTGAAACAGGGACTCTATTCCGTCTCTGCATTTGGAATGCAATGGATCTGTGCAGGAGCCACCCACAAAGAGACTGAGGACACTGGGCCAAGAAGAACAGCGATTGGCTACAGAGGTAAGCTGTGATGTAGGTCGGTTTTGAAAGACACTCTTCAGTTTTATTTTTTTCACTTATTTTATTGTTTTTTTTGTGTTATGTATAAAGATACGTTTAATTATTGTGCTGTTAAATATGTGTACTGCCCTGTTTTTAAATGTATAATTATTATGCTCTAATTTCATAGGCATGTGAGACCGTTTTAAGTCATGCCAAGGAGCGGTTCTCTTTCACCAATCACCTCGTCAGTGCCACTCTGTTGCAAGGAGACTTGTTCCCGAAACATACCGAGAAGTTCCCGGATTCAGCGCTAGAAACCACAGTGAAGGCCTACCCCGTGCTGAACATGGCCAAGCTCAAAATGGAACTGTCCCTGATCTACGAGAACACTGAGTTCAGGTCTTGCAGTGGTGCACTGACTCTGTTCCAGTTTTTCATGGAGAACAACCTTCAAGGCACCTTCACTGAGACTGTCAGTCTTCTCAAGATTCTCATCACAACACCCATGACAACACCAGAATCAGAGAGGTGCTTCTCTACTTTAACTAGGATCAAGACCTTCCTGAGGAACGCTAGGACACATGATCGCCTGAATGCTCTGGCTATGCTCTCAATGGAGAAAGATCTTATCAGAAGCATTCCGGGCTTCAGTAGTAGGGTCATTGAGAGGTTTGCTTCTCAAAATGACAGAAGGGAACAATTCTTGTACAAATAATATTACTCTCCATTCTCCTGACCCAATTTTTATTTGTATATTTTTGACCAAGATAAGAAATCATCCAGAAGTACTGTATATGACACAATGTTTGTAAGAATGCCTCCACCTTGTTAATATTGACATTAAATAATTATATTTCAAAGAGCACTGGTATCCTACAGTTTCTGTTAAATTGTATTGGGATGGTTACTGAAACAGATTGAAAATAGCACAACCCCACCTAGAACATATTTCACCAGTTGCCACTTTGCAAATGGTAAAGGTTTTCACGTGATCCCATCCAAATTAACTGAAGTTGAAACAAATACTCTAACTGTACAAATGGCTTTTGGGAAACATATCTCTAATTACTAAATAAAAAACACAAGTAAATGTATTGAAAGACTCATTTCCGGTCCATTATAACAGCATAATCAGCCAACAGGAGCTGTGCAAGTCACTCCATGTCCACTAAACATTGAGTACACCAAACTACAATGGTTTTAAAATAATGTACTGCTATACAGGGAAGTTATGGATAATGTTGGGCAATGTGAGTTGTGACAAGTAAGTGGTTTCTCATTTCCACAATATCCAAGAGAAACAGCACGTGGCAGCACTGTTGTCTCTGAAAGATCATTCTGCCATCTTTCTGGATTAGTTTTACATCTTGTGGTGCATTGTGCGCTTCTGTTTCAAAGGTAGTCTTAAATGGCTCATGGGCACACAGTGGACCACAGAATAAGAAAGAAAGGAAGGGACCAAATGACTTGAGTAGGTTTGAGAGAGAGGGAGCGTTCTGAAACAGACGTATGTATCTGACTCTCCTGGAGATTTCTCCCTTCCGAAAGTTAAATCAGTGCACACACAGCTGTATACTCTAAAATACATTGAAGAGTGACACGAAAGCTTAAAATACACACTGGAGAATAGAGCTAATAAGTGCAAATACTAGGCTTTACATTTTAAGACTTGGGAGACAGTTGAGAGGCCATTTCCTTTTATTCAATGTACAAGATACTTAGGTTTATTGGTCCTGTGAGCGTGCTAGTTTGTAGTGCAGAAACTGCAGAGCCGTCTATGTGCACACAGAAGGAGACTGGTGTTACTGAACTGCTCATTCAAGCCTGCAGGAGAGTAGGGAAAGATTATCTTCTTTTCAGGTGGTAAGTATCCCTGCAGAGTTGGCAGAAAGTGTCTGCAGGACTAGGTAATAGGGATATCTCTCGGTTTAATAACGTCTTTTTTCTCTCTTAATATCTGGCTGTGCCAAAAGAGGATATAGAGGGGGGTGGCTCTGAGACGTCATTGCTCACCGTTAAGCCTTCTGGAGGTGTTGTGGGGAGGTCAGAGACAGTACCATTGGAATGGCAGACCGGGGTGGTGGTTCCCATTTTTAAAAAGGGAGACCGGAAGGTGTGCTCCAAATATGGAGGAATCACACTTCTCAGCCTACCTGGGAAAGCTTATGCCAGGGTGTTGGAAAGAGGACTCGGACCGATTGTCGAACCTCGGATCCAGGAGGAGCAATGCGGATTCCGTCCTGGTCGTGGAACAGTGGACCAACTCTTTACCCCTGCGGGGCTGTTGGGGGGCGGAGGGGGGCATGGGAGTTTGCCCATCCAGTCTACATGTGTTTTGTGGACTTGGAGAAGGCCTACGAACGTGTCCCCCGGGGAGTCCTGTGGGGGGTACTGCGGGAGTATGGGGTACCAGGGCCGTTGCTACGAGCCATTCGGTCCCTATATAACCGGAGTGAAAGTTGTGTCCGTATACTCGGCACAAAGTCAAATACGTTTTCAGTGGGTGTTGGACTCCGCCAGGGCTGCCCCTTGTCAGCGGTTCTGTTTGAGACTTGCATGGATAGAATCTCAAGGCGTAGCCGGGGGGAGGAGTGTGTCCAGTTTGGGGACCTCATAATTGCTTCTCTGCTCTTTGCAGATGATGTGGTTCTGTTGGCTTCTTCAGACTGTGACCTTCAGCATGCACTGGAGCGGTTTGCAGCTGAGTGTGAAGCGGTCGGGATGAGAGTCAGCACCTCCAAGTCTGAGGCCATGGTTCTCTGCCAGAAAACGGTGGAGTGCTCTCTCCGGGTTGGGAGTGAGTTGCTGCCCCTAGCGAGGGAGATCAAGTATCTCGGGATCTTGTTCACGAGTGAGGGAAAATGGAGCGTGAGATTGACAGGCGGATTGGTGCAGCTTCTGCAGTAATGCGGTCGTTGTACCGGTCTGTCGTGGTGAAGAAGGAGCTGAGCCGAAAGGCAAAGCTCTCGATTTACCGGTCAATCTACGTTCCTACTCTCACCTATGGTCATGAGCTGTGGGTCATGACCGAAAGGACAAGATCCCGGATACAAGCGGCCGAAATGAGCTTTCTCCGTAGGGTGGCTGGGCTCAGCCTTAGGGATAGGGTAAAGAGCTCGGTCATCTGGAGGGAGCCGGAGTAGAGCCGCTGCTCCTTCGTCGAAAGGAGCCAGATGAGGTGGTTCGGGCATCTGATTAGGATGCCTCCTGGGCGCCTCCCGTTGGAGGTTTTCCAGGCACGCCCTACTGGTAGGAGACCCCCGGGGAAGACCCAGAACACGCTGGCAAGATTATATATCTCGTCTGGCCTGGGAATGCCTCGGGATCCTCCTGGATGAGCTGGAAAGCGTTGCTGGGGATAGGGACGTCTGGACTACCTTTCTTAGCCTGCTGCCACCGCGACCCGGCCCCGGATAAGCGGCGGAAAATGGATGGATGGATGGAGGTGTTGTGGGCTCAAATTAACTAAACATCCGGGATGGAGGGTGCCCACTTAAAAACTCCAATGACATATCTGCCCTCAACCGAAGTCCATCTTAAAAGATTGTCTTTTGAAGTGCTCCTCTTAGAGTATGGCATAATGGATATTATAACATCCTATCCTGTGTATATTGAAATAGTCAATAATTTAACTTAAACGACTGTCATGGAAACAATAGAAAACAAATGGACACCTTCATACGAGTTTATTAACTTTTTTCTTCTTATCCCAAATTCCACATACTGTGGCTATGTCCATGCTTGACTATTGCAACAACACAAAGTGAACGAGTGCTCGGCTCCAAGTGAAGCTTCGTTCTGAAATTGGACAGAACATCTTTGGTTTTACATTTTTTTTTTTCTAATTCTATTTCTAAAATATCATTTTAATAATGATCGACAGTCTTGCAAAGCCAACAGATAGCAAGCTTTCCAATGATGTTCAACAAAACATTGTGTTCAAAATCCCCTTTCTTCGATCAATGGTTTGTATTATATCTTAAGTACAATAAAGATGCCAAATTAAAGTAATTAATCAATCATATGTGAATTAAAGGAGAAAAACACGACTGATTCAATAATTTGGAAAAATAGCTAAATAACAATTAATATACAATTAAACACTGCTGTATTTATACTCAGTTACATATTTTACACAAAAGGCAATACCAGGCCATTTTCTACCTGTCATATTAACAGGACATTGTCAAAAGGAGGCATTTAATAATTAACAAACACATTATTTTGCTTCTGAAAGGCCTCTGCTTGCTTCCTACCAAATCTATACAACCATTCCTGAGATTTGAAAAAGCAGAACAGGAATGGGCCATGAAACTAGACTTAAAAACACAGCATTCAATGGTTATGACAGTAATACACTGAAGGTGTATCTCCAATTTAACCAAACTATACTTGCTTTGAAAATTAGTGTTTTTCAAAATCCAAACAGAGAATTACTATTCTCTGTAGCCTTTTGATAGGCAAAAAAAGAGTGTGAGGGTGTCTAAAAAAACACAGCACAACTTGTTAAGAGGCAAACAACAGTTAAGATATTCATGTGAAACTGAGAATAACAAAAGACTGCTTGCTGCAAAGGGATACGTTGACATTGTGAGGTTAGGGGATGAAGCAGGAACTGCTGAGAGGGCAATTGTAAGCACTAAGGGTTCTAAAGATCAACGAAGGTCACTCTCATCCTCCTGTATAGTTTTCTTTATGCGCAGAAGCATGGTTGTGAGCCACTGATCCAGTCTTGAAATAGTGTCATATTCCTTCACCTTGGGAACCCACAAGCAGAGGAAAGAGATGGGTTAAAAAGAAAGTAGAGAACAGGAAAAACAAGTTTAAAAAAAAAAAGTTACATCTGTCAAAATGAGCGGAGTAGGCAGGAGATTTTCTTGTGACTTTGCCCAGTATAGTGATATTAGGGGTGGGCATTTTAGGCCATATCACTATTCGAATATTCTATAAAAAATATTTTGGGTAATCGATTAACCGAAATAAAAATATTACATAAAAAAAGGTCTATTGCGCACTTTTAATGCAGCCAGAAGGGCTTCGGTGATCTGGCCTTCGCTAAACAAATGTATTCCTTTTCCAGTTTCGGAACATTTCTTACTGTCTCTCTTACACGTTTGGACAGATTTCCTTTGATCTCTGAGAGGAGAGTCTGCGCTATAAAGCGCATGTGTTTGTATTGGGGATCCAGCGCACTGGCTGTGCCTTTAGTGTGCGTGCTGCCTCCAGGTTTAAACTACATGATGCGGTAAGCGTGAAAAAAACAATGTATCTATCTAATGTATTGCAATTGTGTTTTTTCTTTCTACTTTTTACACATTTTAATGGCATTGGTATATACAATATGTAATAGTTAATAAATAATATTTAAATTAACTTTAGGAAAAAAAACAACTACAGCTATACTCTAATACCTAAATCATTTCGAATAACCGTAATAAAATATAACACCAACCATCTTGGTATGGTTCTTAGACGGTCATGTAGAGAGCACAGGGTTTCCATAACAGTTTTCCTAAAAGTCATCATACACTAACCAGATTCCACTCACCGCATCAGTATAAGCTTCCACATTCTGCTCTTCAAAAGCATCTAACAGTTTCTATAAAAAAAAAAAAGACAAGAAAAATTAAATATAATAACAATAAAAGTGGTTATTTCAGAACAAAACCATAGCATTTGTATTACATAGAAAATAGGCAAAGTCAATCAGAAAAACAAAACTTACTTTCACCAGCTTGCATTCTCTGGAATCTGAGAAGGCTGGAAACATTTCCTCATACTTTGTCAAGGCAATCTAAATAACACAGAAAGAAGACACTTAAAAACATATAGCAAAATCCTTTAAATGAAAGTTGAAAAGGATACATCTTTTAGCCAACAACTTACTTTGGCATTCCCCACATCTATACAGAAGTGACAGAGAGCTGCCTTAAAGAAGTAGTCTTTAGCACTGTACTTCAGCAACGTACTGTCCATCGCGTAGGTTCCAACCTAAAACCAGAGGAACAGTGTTACATTGTCATACTGCTACACAGTGGCTTTTTACTGAATGTTCACAGACACAGAACAGGATTTAGGTGCTCAAGCTAACTTGATAGAATTGAGCTTGCAATGGATTGCATTTCATATCCTTATTGTAACACCACATGATTATTTCCTTATGAGTTGGTGAATCAGTTCAACCACCTATTATCAGCAGTACAACCACAAAAAAAAAAAAGTAAGCAAAGGCAAGATGTGTAAGGTCTCACCTGTTCATAGATCTCGATGGCTTTCGGGTACTGCTCCAGCTGAGCAGCATATGTTGCAACTTTAAGAAGGCACTTGTTGGCAGAGCTGGAAAAAGAAAGTGGAGAGAAATACTGTATTGGTACATTGAAATCAATGACATTTTGTTCCCTTTAGATAGAGTTCCGCCACAACAACTACCTTGTAGACTCTTCCCCTTTGTAATAGTCTCCTGCCTGTTCATAATGAGCAATGGCCTGCAGAAAGAAAGGGGACTTTAAAACCGTTATATTATGCAACAAAACAATTTAACAACATAACAATATTCCTTACAGCATTAATTTGAGACATCATAGTAGGTGTATTGAATCTTGTAAATATCTGACCTTATCAATATCCACCAGTTCAGTCTCAAATATTTCCGCAATTGTGATGTGATGTTTGGCAGCAATGGTGAACCTCCCCTAAAAAACATTATTCGACAGCGTATTAAAGGACTAGAATTTAAATGACTAGTTATCTGCTATGGAAAATCTTGTTACCAATAAATAGCTGCATCGACTTATATTTCAGTGATGTGCATTGTCTCACCATGTCAGTGTATATCTCAATAGCTCTGTTCAGACAGTTTATTGCCTCTACAAAAAGAAAATAACACTTTTATATAAGGCTACGTTTTTGTTCAATTGATATTTTTTATACACAATGAATTTGAACAAAGTCTTAGGTATATGTAAAAATAAACATAGCAAAGAAGTCTCTTACTTTACATACAATCAGTATTCTTGATTGAAATTGAAATGGTGGTACAAAATGCAGGTTTTGACATAACCTTGGAAACAGGGGAATACCTTGTGGGTCAGCTTTCTTGAATGCATTTCCGGCATCTATAAAGTTTGTGGCTGCATCATGTTTGCTTTGCATTTGTAAATGAAGAAGGGCAGCTTGGGAGAAGGCATTTCCTGCCGCTGAAGTTAATATTTACAGGTGGTACAATGAGATACATAATTGAGAAATAAAAACGTTTTAAAACGTGATCTAACGTTCAATATAGAAAGTAATATAATATAATACTAACCACACCAATTCTTCGCCATTTTGTACATGTTTGCAGCCCTTGTATAAAGATCACAGGCCTCTTCCAACTTTGAAGAGCCCCTTAGACAAATCGGAAATGGTATTAACATTTAAAAAACAGCAGCTCAAAACTTGTGGATATTTTGAATTTGTTCTGTATGTCAATCCATAGTAAAGTCGTAAACACAACAAAAGACAACTATTGAGTCTCTATCTTCTTTAGAAATATTTAGGGGCAAAAAGAAAGGCTCAAAGTAGGGAAATTAACGTTTTAGTATGAATGTAACGACTTCCAGAATGACACACGGACTACAGGTCAATTTGGGTTTCCGATTAATTTGAAACCGTAGGCCTTAGCTATGTGTTACTGTTCGATTATTGTGTGTGTGTGTGTGTGTGTGTGTGTGTGTGTGTGTGTGTGTGTGTGTGTCGACCTCTCCCTGTAAATCCTCTAAACTTTTCAGAGCAACTTGCTTTTGTTTAACAACTTAGCCTTACGTGTTGCGATAGCTAACTAGCTGTAGTGTAGTGTAGCTAGCTCGGCTTAGCTGACTGCCTGTATCCACTACATTCAGTAGTATAAAAACAACAAAAGAGACAAATCATTAGAAAAATCTGGTATTGTTATGAGCAAAACTTAACTTTGGTAGTTAACTGTTTGTTGACTGAGTCTAGACAGTCTAGTTTGTTCACTTGCGAGGGAATCTATTCTACACGCTAAAAAAAAGTTAGCAGACAGCCACTCAACGATAAGAACAGTTCCCGTTTTAAATTGGACGATCATTGATATTTGATGTGTTGTACGTGAGTTTGAATATAATTTGTCTTGTCAAAAGTCACAAATGTACTCTTCCGCTTAGCTGGCAATGCTCACATTAGCACGTTGACAATGTACATACCCAAACAATCCCCCCAAAAATGACTGGGATGATTTAACTTTCTTTTCTGCTTCGGCCATCAAGGCCGATGCCTCTTTTTCTTTTCCAGAGTTGTCCATTTTTAGCTTGGGAAAAAACAACAATACAATTGTTAAAGTATTCTGCTTGCTCGCATAGCAAGCTAGCCAGACGCAGCAGAAGAACACGTCATTAGCGTCACCTCTGTCACGTGGGAAAAATGTATACCAGAAGTTGACAGTTGACATCTTTGTGGTTTCATACTGACTGCAATCTCAGGTGCGCTATATTGAATCACCTATCTTCAAAGTTCAACGTTTTCTTTGAAGACATTGAAATATTCTTTTGCTTATTTGGGGCTGTTTATTTATTCACTTTTCTCATTCATAAGTGCCTACAGCTGAACATCTGGTGTAGTGAAGGAAAACATAAATCCATTGAAATGACACATCGAAATGCAATCAATCGCTGTATGAGAAGACACATTTAACTACTGGCTTGTACAATATATTAAACTTATTATAAAAAAAAATAAATAAAAAAAAGATCGAAATTATTTGTGATGTGATAATTGTGATGATAGATGATGAAAATGTTTTATTGTCAACACTATATATATTGCCTACTAGACACTTTCATATTATATTTTTTTCACATCAATCCACCTAAAAAGTTCAGGTTTAAATTTTTTTTAACTAAACATGTATATTATATTATAGGCTATAGTGTTTTTGTGCTGTATGTTGTTTCCCTACTTCTATTTCACTGTTTGCTACTGCTATATTCATTTGTATTATTATATATATACATGTAAAAAAGGCGATTACAAGCTTTGATTACACATGCTTGACATAGGTTAGACCAATTTGACTTTATTTCAGTGCTTATAGGGTTGGTATTGTTGACAACAAACTCGATCCTTGGCTGACCATGTTTTATAAGCCTGGCTACTATCTGTATATCCCAGTATATAAAGATGATCCGTTGTCATATTATCGAAAAACATTTAATCTGTAGGTCCGTGGTTAGCTAAAGAATGTCTATCACACAGGTAGGTCAATATAGTAGACTTGGAATGCATCTTGCATGACATCTTTACAGCCATTTTGATCAGGCAAAGGCAAGAGTCCTCTGTTTCCTGCCTCTAGTCGGGTCCTCCACTGTAGCCCGTGCGAGGCTGTTCTGGAGACCCCGCGCTGCCTGCACCTCTATCGTCTCGGGTGAGTTTGTTACAATGTAGCAATTTCTCTATTAATCTGAATAACTATCATAAAGGTGCAACATTTGCATACTGCACGCGCATCTCAAATCTTTAATTTGCCGTGATCAAAATGCCACACTCCTGCACAGCCTGGCAAACATATTCATTTTCCAACGAATTCCCAAGCATACCCCCCTTATCCAAGAGTATTCCAACATTAACTCATATTTTGCTTGCAATGAGAGATAGCTACGCCATTGCATTAACACTAAGCAAACATAATTTGCCGTGGTATTCGTTTTAAATGAGCAACTATCATAGTGTCTACAATGTTGTGGCAAGGGTGTCTAATCGCCATTTGTTTTGAATGTCAGTGGCATTAAAGCTTCACATAATGTTGATGACTTGCTAGCCATCGCTAGCCTTTTGGCTAGCAAGATAAGCTAACGAAATTGCAGACAACCTGCAACAAAATGTACAACTAGGGAAGATACAATTCAGTAAAATTAAATCGTTTGTTCATTAAATACCGTTGTAGTGCCCGTTTTCAACCGGGTATAAATTACAGTAATGTGGGGACATAATACCCTTGCAATATTATCTGAAAACATTAGCTAGCTAGTCAGTTGGCTAAGCTAGTCATTCGCAGTGCCCCTCCATTCATATCCTGCGCACAGCTTCTTCAGTGTCTTTGAGCAATGGCTACGATCGCTCACTCCTTTGAGAGAGGCAATTGGGATCTGTTCCCTTAAGCCTTTATCGCCTTTCTCGTGAGAATGAAAATTGGGTGACTCAACTGTGTACATGGTGCTATGATAGTAAGGCTTAATCAATATGTTTGTCCCTCCTAAATTTAGCAAGCGTCAGCACTCACAGTTTGGGCAGGAATACTGTTGATGAAAAACGCGCGTTTTCTAATTGTTTTCTTCTGCATTTAATGACTACTATTTTTCTAGTATCAATGTTCATCACGAAATACCAATAATGTTTAAAGGGATACTGTGTTGCACTAATGTGATATGCCTAATTTTGCTTGTTTATAAGATCTGTTAAAGAGGAAACAAAGAACTTTAACTTTTAAGGACAAATACGCATAGACTATATATTCCTTTCGAATTTGAGTACACAGCACAAACAATTGTAGAGTAATATTGTTATTTATTCTGCAAAATTGTATAGGCTAGCCTAAATTCATGTTTAATGTATTGTATGAACATTATATTTTATTTCATGTTTTTTGCAGTTGTCATGGATGATGAAGACGGCAGGTGCCTGCTAGATGTAATTTGGTAAGTAAATATTGCTGCATAGTTCCTTTTTATGTTTGATCAAATGTTCAAGATATCAAAAACCATGATAAACATGGTATCCTGTTAAGGCATCCTTAAATGTGTATGCATATGGTTTTCTTTCTTTGACAAAGCAAATTATCTATAGGCTGATATTAGCTCTGAATCTTTTTTGTTTGATATTTGTCTAGA
Source organism: Galaxias olidus (assembly GCA_026901105.3). Lineage (NCBI taxonomy): Eukaryota > Metazoa > Chordata > Actinopteri > Galaxiiformes > Galaxiidae > Galaxias > Galaxias olidus. The sequence continues at coordinate 227,730 of JAPMUY010005109.1, read as the reverse complement.
ACTAGAACCAGATAGTTTTGACCTTTCTTAACCAAACTTCTTTCTCCCACAGTGACCCAGAAGCACTCAATGACTTCCTCCATGGATCAGAGACCCATGTAAGTGTTTTTATTTTTTTAACTGTAGTCGGGATTCACAGCAAGAACACTTTCCCAAAGTTTCCTTTATGGATAAACAGGCTTGTATTGGCAGCAATTTGACTAAATTAAACGCTGGTTGCACACATATCCACGCACACATTCTAACCTGAAACACCCGCCTCCCAATATTCCTTCCCTACCTTTTATTTATATATTTTTTTCATTGGTCTCTTCTGCTATTGGTTTTTCTTTCAAAGGTTGATTGCACTCCTTTGTGATTCCCCCATTCAGTAACGCACAATATTGCAAATACTAACCTGATGCTTCCCATCTCTGTACCTTTTATTTTTCTATGGCCTCTGTGACACTCTCTCACCTTGTTGCCTCGTCTCAATCTTTTGTTCCCTGGTTTCTGTACTCGACCCTTTTCTTTGCCTTACTCTTGTTTGATGGCCTGTCTGCGTTTCTCTGTCCTGGTGGTGGTTGCCCTCTGGCTCCGTGTGTCTGGGTACCTGTGGTGTTTGTCTGTGCTATTCGGGGGGTTGTATGTCTGTCTGTAGTTGGACACTGACGACCTTTTGGATGGTTCGAGTGACCCCTCCAGCTCGTTCTTCTCCTCTGCTGGGGTGAGTAACGTCCCCCAAGAGTGCCCCCCACCCCACCCCCTATCCCTCCTTGTTTTCCATGTAGCATGCATCTCCCTCATGCAACCCCCTTCCACTAACACACATCTTCACAGTATGTTTACCACAAACTGGCTGTCTTTGCTCTGCGCCACTCAGGTAGTTCAAACCCTCTCCATGCCATCTCATATTTGAGTATACCCTTTCCATCTACATGGTTTGAATTATTTCTACCTTCTTTCCCGCTCTCCCCTCTCCTCTCAGGGCCTTGTGCCGGAAGTTCAGCCGCCCGTCCAGTTGTCGGTCAGCGAACCGCCGGGCCTTCCTCGAGTCAGCGTGGACCTCGACTTCCTGGAAGATGATGACATCCTGGGGGGATCCCCGGGAGGCGGCGGCGAGAGCGGGAGCAACGGCATCGGGAGCAATCACGAGCCGTGCGACATCCTGCAGCAGAGCTTGGCCGAGGCCAATATCACAGAGCAGAGCCTGCAGGAGGCGGAAGCCGAGCTGGATCTGGGCGCCTTCGGCATCCCGGGCCTCACGCAGGTGGTCCAGACGCTACCGGACGCCAGTCTGTCTGGGGCAGGAGCCACCGCTGTCGGTGTAGGGATAGGAGCAGCAGCCATCTTCCCAGGATCCGGCCCCGGCTCCTCCGTCACTCCCTCTACCGCCACTGCTGACATGCTGGGCTCAGTCCTGGCCCAACAGGGCCTCCATCTCCAGCCCCAGGTTATGAACAAGGCTATCAGCGTGCAGCCCTTTATGCAGCCTATGGGGCTGGGCAACGTGACTCTTCAATCCATTTCAGGTCTCCAGGCTCTCCCTAACGGGAGTCAGCCCGGTCATCTGGGAATTGGACAGATTCAGGTGGTGGGCCAGCCCACTGTCATGACTATTAACCAATCAGGGCAGCCCATCCTGGCAAAAGCCATGGGAGGCTACCAGCTGCACCAGCCTGGACCTGAGGCGGCAGGCGCTGGTGCGCAAGCCGGCCTTGCTGGCTCGGTTCTGAGCAATGCAGGTGGACTTCTGATCCAAGGTGCGAAGACCACTCTGGGATCCCCAGCTTTAAACGGACCAGCAGTGTCCATCGGCACGACGACCAACAGCGGCGGAGGCGGCATTATGACTGCCCCGGCCGGGCTCTTGGGTTTCGGCGGCGCTCAGCTAGGCGCGGGCATTGCACCCCAAACACAAACTCAGGGCCAAATCATGCAGAACGTAATTATCCAGCGCACCCCTACCCCCATCCAGCCTAAACCCCCACAGGGGGGAGTGCTCCAGCCCAAACTCTTCAAACAGCAGCAGCAGCAGCAGCAGCAGCAGCAGCAGACAATAACCCACACTTTGCAGAACGATGCCAGTAAGGCTCTAGGCGTGCAGCAAGTCCCTGTTTCTGCTGCTCAGAACGTCACTTTTCTGACCGGCAAGCCGGGTTCCAACATGGTCCTGAGCGCCCAGGCCGCCTCCCAAAACCCCCAGTTCCAACAGGCCCTGTTCAAACAGCAGGCTGCCCACCAGTCCGGCAAGCCCCTTAGCGTGCACCTGTTGAACCAGTCCGGCAGCATCGTCATGTCCTCACTGCAGGGCCAGAACCACCAGTTCCTGCTGCCCCAACTGCAAGCTGGGGGCCAGATCCTGACCCAGCACCCGGGGGGCCACATCATTACCAGCCAGGGGCCCGGAGGTCAACTCATCGCTAACCAGATCCTGGCCGCCAACCAGAACATCAACCTGAGCCAGGTGCTGGCCTCGCAGGGCCACCCGGCAGGCACCATCCTGTCGGGTCACATCCAGCTGCAGCCGGGCCAGATGGGCCATCCGACCACGCTCTTCCAGATGCCTGTGACGCTGGCGCAGCAGACCCAGAACCAGAGCCACCCGGTCACGGGCCATGCCCAGCAGCAGACAGTGATTCAGGGCATCCAGCCCATCCAGAACTCCCTGGCCATGCTGAGCCAGGTGGAGGGTCTGAGCCCGGCCGCGGTCAGCCTGCCGCAGGCCCTGCAGCCCCAGGCCGGAGGGGTTCCCAGCAATGGGACCGGTGTGGCTCTGTCCCAGGGACAGCCCGGGGAGAGTGTCACGGTGCTGGACAGCGCTATGGACCAGGCCGCCCACCCTGGTCACCCCCAGGCCTCCATCCTCACCATGCAGCAGCAGCCGTCGTCTATATCCGTGGCCGTGTCGGTCCCCTCTTCCTCTTCCTGCTCTCCGTCCTTGTCAGTGTCCACCGCTTCGTTGGGAGTGACGACGTTAGGGCTGGCTGGCCCGCAGTCCCAGCACAGTCCCCAGGGGAGGGTGGTGTTCACTCCCCAGGGCTCCAGCATGATCCTAAGCCAGGAGTCGCTGCAGATGTTCTTACAACAGGTCAGTGTGACCCTTCGCTCTCTTTCTCTCTGTGTTTTGGGGTTTAATTGGATTTTCTATAACTGTTAACATTGGCTAAAACGTTAACATGCACGGAGTGGTACCCTGTTAGTCTGATCTCTCTGGTGTACTATTCTACCCCCCCCCCCCCCAATTCCTCTCCCCTCTCCATCCCTTCTGTCCCCTCCCACCTTCCGAAAATGGTAAATGTACTCATGTCAGGAGCAGCACCAGCAGCAAACTGAGAGTGACTCCGCCCCCTCTGTGGGCGTGCCGGCGTCTGTTATCGTCAGCAGCAACAGCGGTTCTGGTCCAGCCCCCTCAGGCCAAGACAGCCAATTAGCTGAGCTTGGGGCGGGTCAGAGCCCCAGCCCCTCCCATGGCCCTGCCCACATGGCAGCAGTTGCACAGAAGGTAGAAATCCCCCCCCCCACCCCGTTTATGCTAAGCCCCGCCCACTTGTTGCTGCTGCCTCCGCCACTGCGTTTGGGTCCTGTCTGTTCAAACAGACGTCTCTTTCTTTCTCTCTCTCTCTGTGTCTCTAAACTTCTCCATCACTCCTCAGTCTGGCTTTTTTTTTGTCTGCCTTAGGCCTCTTCCACCGTGTCAGCTGATTATGTGCTCTTTCACTTTCATTGTCTTGCTGCATCCATTACCAATCTAGTTTAAATAGTATAACAATTCCATCAATCTTTATTTACTTTACAATCTTACTTGCATTTCCAATGCTCTGTCTAATGTCTAAAAGCATGGCCATCCCAAATGCTTCATGTGCATATTGTGTCTCCGTTATAAAATTTATTTTTTAATATGCATTGCTCTATAGTCGGATCGTTGGTCACGGACTAAAGTTTTAGCTGTATAATTTTACTCGTATTTTAGATTCGAAAGTATTATGAATTTTTACTAGCGTTTATGTTGTTTTGACATGCATGTTTTGTTGCTAAAAAGCTGTCAATATATAATGCAACAAACTTGAATAACTATTTGTACTGTCTGGAACGAGATCATAACTCTGAAAAGGATGCACTTGGGTCTTTGATATCCTATCAGTCACCGCTCTGCGCATGATCCCATCCAGTCCACTCACCCTCTCCTCTTCCCATCTTCCTCACCACCTACCAATCACTTGTCTACCCTCATAGATGATAAATGATTGATTGTTATATCTGAACCCAGCACTTTACACTTCACTTGCCCGAAGGTGGACGCTTGCAGTTGGCTCTGTCTCCGTTGTGCTACCAACCTAATTTTGGCTCCCCCATGGTTCTCTCCCTCAAACCTAAGTACCCGGCTCCCTCACTTGCTACAAATCCCTCTTCTCCCCATCACCACAGCACTGCAGTCCCTGACCTACTGCTTTCTTCTACCCGGACTAAAGATTCACATGATTTGTGATGGTGTAGCTGTTATACAATGCAATTGATCAAACATGCTTGTTGCAGCACAGATTACTAAATTGTGTTGTTTTTTGTTTGTATGGAAATGGTTTTCACGGACCTGTTTCCAGAGTTCAGTGGCTATCATCAACAACACTTTAGTGTTTTATTGTTTGTCAGACTTGTGTCACCTGCTGTGTATGGAACTGTCCTCCTCCTGCTTGCGGACCTGTTGATTACATGTGATTGTTGTGCTCAGTGTCCAATTTCCGTCTTTTATGTTAATTATGTTTGAATATGCCAAATATGCCAAATAAGCTCAGATTTTTTATTTTGACTTTCTCTTCATAGTTCTCTAACGTGTGTGTGTGTGTGTGTGTGTGTTTTCTGTGTTTCAATTCCATCTACTTGCTCAGGCTGGACATCAACAGCCTCTGAGGATACAGAGCATGTCTCCATCTCCAGCCCTGACCGCACACAGAGCAGACAGCCCCCAGCCCTCTCACTCTCCGCTTACTCTGAGCCAGCAGATCCACTCCCCACACCCTCCCCAGCAGCAGCAGCAGCAGCAGCAGCAGCAGCAGCCCAGGCCCCCCTCCCAGCCCCAGACTCCCTCCCGCTCCCTCACACCGCAGCCACCTTTCTTCATCGTCCACAACCCACAGATTCCAGCCAGCTCCCCTCAACCTGCACCGCAAAACCAACCGCAACAACTGGCTCAACAACAGCAGCAGCAGACTCATATCCAGGTCCAGCTCCAGCCCCAAACCGGACCACAGTCTCAGCCTGCCACCTTCCAGCAGGATATGCCCCCTGCTGCAGCCTCCTCGTGTTCCCCCACGCCTCCCACAGCCTCCCCTGTCCAGTACCAGTTCGCCGGTCCCCAGGCTACCACGTTGGTGAAGGCCACGGGTCCCATTCCAGTCCTGACAGCCGAGCAGCAGCATCATCTCCAGCTGGTAGCGTCTCAGCTCCAGACTCTGTCAGGCATCAGCCAGCCTTCACCGCAGCAGAAACAGCTGCTAGACAAACTGCACCAGGTAATGATGCCCCTTCCAGATGATGGGGTTTCAACGTGTATGGGTTATGTCTGGGTTGTTGCAGGGTTTTAATAGCCGTGTCTACTTTAAACGTCTGGACCTCTGTTGCAAATTAGCCTCAATAATATAACAATGCAAAAATGTTATTTAAATTGGCAAATCCCAGTTCATTAAACCTTTGGTCTTGCATGTTAGTTAAGTCTTTGCATTAAGTCATCTCAGAGTATTGGAGCGCCTCACAACTCTCTCTTCCCTGTGTCCCCCCCTTCAGGTCCAACAGAACATTCTCCTGCAGGCCAAGCAGCAGGCTCAGGTCCAAGCTCAGACCCAAGCCCAGCTCCACCTCCAGGTCCAGTCACAGCCCGCCAGTCAGTTCAGCTCCCAACAGGATGGCCCTATAGCACAGGTGGTGGTGCCGTCAGCCGAAGCCCCTGCTCAGCTGACTCCCATGTTGCAGCAGACGTCAGTGCTGGTCAAGACTCCTGCAACGGGTCAGAAAAAATACTTTTTGGTTATTAGTGTACAAACATTTCCAAAGATGACCTTGAAATGTAGTATTATCTGAATTGGCCCCTCTTATTGAACCCGATTGATATCAAATAGCGTTCTGAGAGACATTTGTGGACACTGCAGATTTTTATATTTATATGTATATTGGGCACTGAATGATATAAGACCTTCAACCAAACCTGGTTTTGGATGAAGTAGTTCGGATGTACAAGTCTGGAAACCGATTGAACTTGAACCTCCCATGGGGTAAATTAAGTACAGCGCAAGGGCCAATTACTGGCTTCTGCAGTCACCTGTATTATCTGACACACTCACACACTATTTCTAGCTGTACTAAGTGGTCTCTCTGTGACGTTTTTAAGGATCCCCTACACATATCCCTCCTCAATTTCTAATCATGTTTTTCTCATTTTCCTCCAGCGTCCAATGATTTGCAGGTATTCTCAGGAGTCCAAGCACCAGGCAGTGCCATGGTGAACCAAACAGTGAATCAAGCTAGCCTTAATCAGTCTTTACAGGTAGGTGGTGAAAAGATGGATGGATCATTCTGTGGTGTTTTAGCACCTGCAAGACAGAAACCTCACAATTATAATGAAATTTTAAAAAGCATGCAAACCACAAAAAAATAGCTAATTTCAGCTTGTTTTAAAAAAAAAAAATGTGTATCTACTCGTATCTCCCGTTCCCCGTCTAGCCAAAAGCAGGAGTGATCAGCTCAGTGGGAGGGCTGTCTTTGGGGAAAGCCGGGGTACAGAGCCAGATGATGGGGTCTGGCTTACCTCAGACCGCTGCTCCACACCCAGCTGTTCTCACTCAACCACAGGTAAGCTCACCACATACCAGTTCATGCTGGTTTTTGAAGCAGCCTTCTAGTATTGTTTTTTCAAGATGTATTTGTCTAATTCTTGTGGGAATACCATTGTATTCTTAACAGACTTGCCTGATATACAAATGTATACCATAATATAGTATAGGAAGACGCTTTACCGTGGCTGTTGTGTCATAGCTGTTTTTTTTTCTTTCTCCATATCCCAGATTGCAACAATAAAGATGCCTTTATGTGCGGAGCCGAGCAAGGAAGCCAGGTATGTGTTCTTAGAGCTTAGAAGTGTGTGTGTGTGTGTGTGTGTGTGTGTGTGTGTGTGTGTGTGTGTGTGTGTGTGTGTGTGTGTGTGTGTGTGTGTGTGTGTGTGTGTGTGTGTGTGTGTGTGTGTGTGTGTGTGTGTGGGAGACATAGAATCCTTGTAACCGCTCTAATCACGGCTGTGTGTGTGTTTATGACATAGAATCTTTGTAACCGCTGATAGCTCTAATTGTGTGTGTGTAGGATGCTGGAGCAGCTAAGGAAGCAGCAGGGCGGCGCGCTCCACCCTAACTACACGACCCCCTTCCACAACTTTGAAGACACGCTGAGCAGACTGCTCCCTTACCACTTGTACCAAGGCACCGCTTCCTCGCCCACCGACTACCGCAAAGGTACAGACTAGATCCTTCCAGCCTCTGTAGCCTGTTTTTAGAGCCACATCTTCTCAGGCATTTGGAACATGTGTTTAGAACAAGTCAATACTCCTTGTCCTTTTATTGGATATGTGATGAATGTTAAGCACTCTGACCCGACCATTTTCTCTCCTTCTCTCAATTCCTGATAGTGGATGATGAATTTGAGACGGTCTCTTGTCAGCTTCTGAAGAGAACACAGGCCATGCTGGACAAATATCGCCACCTGCTCTTCGAGGAGTCCAAGGTAACTATATAAACCGTTTTCCTGGGGTGGTGCTTTTGTTTGTATGTTTATTTGTCTATCCCTGCTCCAGAACTGTTTGTGACCTGATGTGTGTGTCTGTGTGTGTGTGTGTGTGTGTGTGCGCGTGCCTGAACCCGAGCAGAGACTGGGGCCCTCGGCAGAGATGGTGATGATTGACAGGATGTTCATCCAGGAAGAGAAGATGGCTCTGGGTCAGGACCGCGTCCTGGCCAAGGAGAGGCCAGGTAACAGCATTGATCTGATTCTTTTATAGATTTTTAAACCTCATTTGATTTTTAAATTTAACTTTATGTATTTAAGTTTTTGTTCTATGTATGCCTGTATAGAAATGTCCATATATATATATTTTACCAATAGAAAATTCTTTTCTAATTTGTGACTTTCCATTGTGGTCTATTTTGTATTTCTCATTTACTGTGTAGGGAAGATGTATTATTCACAAACAACTACTTTCTTGTGACATATACTTAAAAGGAATTAATATTCTCTTTTTGACAGTGTTATGATCTCGTGTTAATGAGTGTCCAGACCAGCGTAGTGCCTCTTTACGTTCAGATCAACCTTGTGTGAACACGCCGTAATCTGCCAGTTTATCACAGCGATGTTTCCTATGTCCTTGCAGAGGAGTTTGTTGCCAACGCCCGCATGATGGAGAGTGCAGCAGCTTCTTTGGCCCAGCAGCGCACCCTTCAGTCTGCCCAGCCCTGTAGCTCAGGGAGCCTCGGTGGGGCCGCAGCGCCTGTTCCACCTCCCCCAGCTGTTCCACTCCCCGTCCCTAAAGTCGCTCCAGCCCCAGTGCCCATGCCTGCTCCAGCCCCTGCTCCGGCCCCAGTCCCCACCCATGCTCCGACTCCGGTCCACGCTCCACCCCCTGCCCCTCCAGCCCACTACCCCCCGACCAAGTTGGTGATTAAGCAGGGTGGAGGCGGGGCCTCCGTATCCTGGTCCAGTAGCTGTTCACCGGCCCCTGCTGCAGGGCTCCGATTGGTTGCCGAGCCGGCCCATCGAAGCTCTTCCAGTCGCGGGCAGTCTTCATTGTCGTTCTCCTCCTCCTACTCGTCCTCCTCCGGTCGGCGCGCTGCCGCTGCCGTTTTTGACGACGACGACGACGCCATGCCTCAGCGAACCAGCAAACCGCCCATGAAGACCTACGAGGCCCGCCGGCGAATAGGCTTGAAGCTCAAGATCAAACAGGAGGCTGGTTTCAGCAAGGTCGTCCACAACACGGCCCTGGACCCGGTGCACCACACACCACAGCCCCAGCCCCAGCAGCACAGCACCCCACCCCTGCCCAAAGCCCAGCCGCCACCCCCCGAGTCCCAGCCCGCACAGTCACACCCCAAGGCGCTCCCCATCACACAGCCCCCGAGCAGAATCGTTAGAACTCCGCCCCCTACTTGTGGCAGCGTCTCCTTGGCGACAGTCTCCATAGCAACCCCTCAATCCAACCCTGCCCAGCGGGCCACATCTCTCAGTGGTACAGCCCCTCCCCTTTCTTCTTCTTGTTCTTCTACTACTTCTACTTCAACTACTTCTTCCTCTCAGCCTTGGTCTTCGTTGTCCTCCGTGACCCCCTCCTCTACTTCCTCCGCCTCCACGACGCAGATGAACGGAACGCAGGAGCACCATGACGCGGGCGGGGTGAAACGGAACCCCGCTTCCACGGCCACGCCCCCTCAGACCACCTGTCGGCTGCCTCTCCGGAAAACGTACCGGGAGAACATCAGCCCCCGCGTCCGTCCCGGGGTGCCTGGGGGCGGGGACGACACCCTACCCTACCCCCGCCCCACCCCCTCGCCTCCTAAACACAGAGTGTCTGCACCCTCCTCGCCCGCCTCCGAACAGACAGTGATAGCCAGCGTGAAGCTGGAGAAGAGAGGCCGAGATTCTGAGCCTGGCCAGGATGGGGGCAGGCTTGGAAACGCTGTGCAGGGGCTGGACCAAGTGGAGGAGGCGTTTTACCGTCGGATGAAAAACACCCAGCGCCTCCACGGGACTCACCTCCCTGACACGGAGCAGCAGCAGCAGCAGCAGCAGCAGCAGCAGCAGCAGCAGGAAGAGGAAGAGGAAGAGGAGGAGGGTAAAGATGAGGAGTACCCAGACCAAGAGACTGACGTGAGTCACTACCGCAGGACCGGCGGCAAAAGCAGACAGAGGGCCGGTGGGACGTTTGAACGCATGGACCAGCATGCACCAGGGCCCCCCTCCCCAGACTTCCCATGCGCCAGAGACTCTTCTTCCTCACTTCCTGCCAAACGCTGCAAGTCGGACTCTCCCGACATGGACAACGCCAGCTTCTCCAGCGGCAGCCCCCCTGACGAGTCTCTGAACGAGCACCTGCAGTGTGCCATAGACAGCATCCTAAACCTACAGCAGGGGCCTTCGTCACGGAGCTCTAAGGGCCGTTCGGGGAGGCCCCGCCACCACCACCACCACCACCATCATCATCATCCTCACCAGAGACCAGGGGCTCCAGGGGGTCCGCCTGCCGCCCCGTCCCATAGGCCCTCAGTCCCACCACCCTCCTCCTCCTCCTCTTCTTCGTCCTCGTCTTTGGCACAGCACCCCCAGGTGGCTGGGAGGGGACACAACGGCAGCCTGGTGCCGCAGACTCACGGTAGATAACATCTCCCCCAGCCTCTGGGCAGCCTGACAGACTCACAGATAAGAGGAGGAGGAGGAGAAGGAGAAGTGCGCTGTGAAAACAAAATTCACTGTACTTTTACCAAGCTGTGTTCAATTTGTTTGTCCATTTGAATTGTCCAGAAATATTTTTGTTGTTGTTTACGACTTGCCTCGTTGCTTACACCACGGATGGATTGAAGAGGGCAGGTTGTCATGGGTGGTAGGGTTATTGGGCTGGAGTCATTTGGCCATACACTGTCTGTGGAAGCTGCCATAGTGTGTTTACTCTTTGATTCCTTCAACCATGGTTAAGCACACGATTTTGTCGGAAGTTGTCATTGTTACTCATTTCTTGACTTTTCTCTTCTTTCACTTCCTGTATTTTTACATTCCACTTTGTCGATCATGTCTTATCCTCAGTAGTTGGTCTGCTAGGCAGAATGTCTGCATTTAGCACAACACCAAGGCAACCCACAGCAGTGGTGGTATCACACTGGTTTCACAAGCAGGAGGACATCAGACCATTGCACAGACGTCGTCAATTCACCTCCCTAGTGTGATTTTGTTTTTAATCACCAATGCTATCTGCAGCTCATACTTAACGTCAGCATTTTCTTATACATGTTTCATAACTTTAGGTGTGTCATTTTCGAGTCAGCTGGTTTCTGTAGTGAAGTGGTTAACCATTGCGGCTGATACTCTAATGGGATCTGTATTACTGTGTATGTGCAAATAAGCGTGTAACAATGAAATTCATTTACAGTTCACAGACGTTAATACACAATTTAGTTTTCAGTTTTTTAAATGTTTATTCATTTATTTGGGGCGCTCTTGTTGCTCTTCTCATTAGCAGGTTTGGGACATTATGCATTTTTTTCCACAGGGGGCAGGCCAGTCTTCAAGTTTGTTTTCCTCTCTGCTAGATTTTGTCTTGTCACTGTCCCTCTTTTTCTCTTCCTCCTTCAACACCTGGTGGACAATTCAAACTTAAACAGCAAGAACATAGTCATGGGGTAAAAGAACAATAATAATGTACAATAAAAAAGAAGACTGTCAGAGAATTTGAAATATAGTATTACAGATTAATTTTGTATTGTATTTATTGTGTATAATGACACTTTTTAAAAAGATATGTACATTTAGTAAAACTGTAAATTAAACCTGACTTCTTTTATGAAAAGTATTGTTTTGTAATCTTCTATTTTTGTGGAAACAAAAGCTGTATGGTAAACTAGTGCATAGTGATAAAAATGTGTGGGATGTTGCTTGGAGGATGAAGATGGACTAGGAGATGACTTCAGTACATAGCATTACGGATAACAATACAGAAGCATAGATGCAGCTGCTCGCCGCTACTGAGACTTAAAATGGGATGGTTTGCGGTTCCATCCAGCAGGTGGTGCATAGTAGTGGAAAAGTTGTGCTGCGTACTCTTTGTGCCCATAGGGTTCAGAGTGTGGGAGAGGCGCACGCGAGTTCAGACTGATGAGAGTTAGAAACGATTCAGCATCAGGATTGTGGGATGTCGCAGTAAGTTCATGTTTTAATGGTGGGTAAGGTTAATTCAATTTAGAATTTAAGTATCGTGGCAACATTTTTTTACTTTTCTGTACTTTTTTTAAGTTTGTGTTCCCGCCTTTCCCACAGTTTCATACAACTCTGTACAAGAACATGTGGATAGTTAAGTTGAATCAGCTGTCACCTATGAACATTGACTCCACCCAAATAATTTATTTGGTAACCCCCCTCTGCTAGATCCACACCCTGACCACTGTGCTCCCTCTCATCCCTGCCCTACACAGCTACATCTTACTGCTTACCCCACTGTGTTGCCTGGCATCCATTGAAGAGGAGGTGCAATAGGAGAAGAAGCAAAGGCTTAAACAGACGTAACGGGAGGAAAAATAGTGGAGCTTTGAGAGGGAAAAGTCTTGTTTAAGTTGACAGACTGTGTGTGTGTGTGTATTTGTCAGTGTCCTTGAGTTCCCTCTGAAAGCAGATTGGAGATCGCTGCCAGGCACTGGTGCTAGACTGAAACGTATTAAAACTTTGGAGGAAGACCATTATCCCACACTCATCAAGTTGCCTTGACGCTGTGAAGTCATACATGTAGCAGCTGCTGGTCCGAGGGATACCCACGATTGTTTGTTTTTCTTTCGTGAGACGGGTTTTTTTCTCTCCAGACTCAACGAAGAGAGAGATCAAAAGGCTTCAAGTACATCCTCAAGAATCTCTTAGTAAGATCTGCCTTACCTTTTTCTCTCGGTTTCTCTTGATTTACTTAGGTTGGGATAATCCTTGTTCAATGTCATTGCTGAGGAACCATTTTGTTATAGATACACCCTGATTTTCATTGTAGACTCTGATGCGTGGATGGAAAATGAAATCGTAACCTCGATTGGATGTGTAACATATAGGGTCACGCTATTCCTGCTGTTACTACTGTCATATATTTTCTACCTTTGTAGCTTAATGCTTATACGTATTTGTATAAAAAGAAAAATCAGGGCAATATTTAACTGCAGAATATATACCATTGGTTGCACATTTTCATTTTGCTTAAACATACAATTTTAACCTTTTTGTTCTAAGTCCAAAAGTAAGTTTAAATTGTGGTGTGCAAGCCCGCAAGGCATTTTCCATCATATTTTAAAGTTTGGCAGCCTCACTCAATTCCTAGTCCAAACCGTTCATACTCATGTGAATCAGCTTTCATCTATACAGAGTTCTTTGTTTCCCCATAACATTATTTTTGCAACCGTAATATTGTTCAAATTGCATGGTAATTGCTATCCCTTAGGCCTAAACGTCTAACCTTCGCCATTTTGTCAAGCACTCTGTTCCAATTCGTCTTGTGACATGTCTGGGCTCTCTTGGCCCATTTTATGCACTGAGGTTGAGTTTGGCTCTCGGTTCAAGTGAGGTTTGCAAGGGAGAATAATTCTCTACAGATGAGTTAGCATCTGTTGATGTGTGTCAGATCTCTTCTCTTGCCATTCCCTGTCTTAAATAAGCTGAGAGCTGCCATAGGCCTGAATAAGGAGCACACACTCACACTTCACATTCATGCTACAATGATCTCCTGTCTAATGTTTTCCGTAGGAGTGGATGGAAGTAATAATCCGCCCATGGCGGCGGGGGATGTAAGGACTGAATGTGTCTGTGCACGTAGGGACACATCTCAGTGTGAGGTGATGAAATGTCTTCCCCAACAAACCCCCCCCCCCCCCCACACACACACACACACACACTCCCCCCCATAGCAGCTAACCTAAAGGTTTATTTCGTGCGACCAATTGATAACCGTTCACTCATTTAACGTTCCAGTGAGAACGGGGCCCTGCAATGAGGGAATGTCTCACTCATTTCAATGTAAGGAAATCAGTTGGGCCTGTGCAAATGAGAAGGCTGGGGCTTGGCGGGCGTGTTTTCCACAACGAACACCAACTTTTTTCCAGGCATGCACTGACAATGCTCTGCAGTCTCAGGGTTGGTCTAAAGAAGTCTCTCCAGATTCCACGTACCTAGGAAAGGACACAGCAGCCTGGAACAGAGCCCTGCTGCCTCTTCTGAATTGTGGTCTCAGGACGCTGGCTCACTAACAGTTCTTTAAACAATAATGGTCTCTTTCTTTTTAGAAGTTAGGGCGGTGGTGATATAGTTTCCTTTCAAGAGAGCAGGACCCAGACCTGAGAGAGGACCTTTTTTACAACTTGTGGACAGAGAAAGAGAGAGAGGTGGGTCCAAGGACAACTGGGCGACGATTCATATAAATACAGGAAACAGCTGAAGACGTTCTGAGGTTTAGCCACAGGAAATATTTCCATACTGTTCATATACAGGAGGGTAAACTTCACAGAGTTTTAAAGTAGCTACCATTTTTGCTCCCTCTCACTCTCCGCAGCCGATCACCATGTCCCGTTGGGGGAGAAAAAATGTGAAGAAAGCTCCGGAGGTGATCCGTACGGTGACCGAAGGCCTCAAGTCGCTGTACAAGAAGAAGCTTTTGCCCCTGGAGCAATACTATGGCTTCCATGACTTCCATTCCCCTAGTCTGGAGGACGCAGACTTTGACAACAAGCCAATGGTTTTGGTCGTAGGGCAGTACTCCACAGGGAAGACCACCTTCATCAAGTAAGGAACTAAGATATTTACGACAATAAACATGGCCACTATTGTCCTTCAAACAAAAAAAAATCTCACATGGTTCAAAGATGGCTTTGTGATGATTTATTAGATAACACATGTTGCTTGACCTTTCTATAAGAACTGTGTTCTGGAACTGGGGCATAACCTCACTGTTGTCACAATATGTAATATTATGTGCAAAAAACATATATGAACGACATATTGTCTTTCTTCACTGTATATTTATAAAGAAACTGACATACATGTCTTGGTCACTTTGGCTGTCTGTTTGTCTGTAATTGTGTCTGTAAATATGATGGTGTCTGTGTGTGTCCAGGTATCTGCTGGAGCAGGAGGTCCCGGGCAGCAGAATAGGCCCTGAGCCCACCACCGACTGCTTCACGGCCATCATGCACGGAGACGTGGAGGGGGTCATCCCCGGGAATGCCCTAATCGTGGACCCCGACAAGCCCTTCCGCAAACTCAACCCCTTTGGAAATACCTTCCTCAACAGGTGAGTGGCTGGGAGGCATGGATGCCTGGGTACGTTGTATTGAGTAAAAAACTGTCGAGTTTGATGGAGTTTGGAAAATATGGATCAAAGCCATTCAATCGAAGACTCTCGTTTGAGTGAGAGAAGCAACTGGCACCCCCACCCCACCCCCCAACTACCTCAAGAGGGGGAGAGCGAGAGATAACAGAGAAATGAGTCAGTTTTGCTCTATGGAATGTCAAGTGTCCATGCCAAATTTCAGAGCGGGGAGGGACTTGCTGTATTTGTGGAAAAACAGGGAAGGGAGCGATATCGCCCCGGAGGGTGATGAAAGCTACATGTACGCAGAAGAGAACTTGTGATATCGGCTAGTTCACAGTGAAGACGATACAAGTGGGAGGCTTCATAGACCCTCGGGGCACAGACAAACAGAGGAGGAATTAATTGGCTAATGACATAGGAAAGGTTTTGAATAACAAACACCAAAGGGCTTTTTCTCTTTTTAGTGTCTGTGTTTGCCAGCTGTCTATGGGGTGTTTTTTTTCCATTGATGAACGATGTTGTTGAATAGTGAAAGTAATGGATAGCGTTCTGTATCAAAGTGCCAAACTATACCCGCTATTGGTGTATTGGAAAACACTAAGAATAGATGTAAGAGAATAGAAGACAATAGAACTTTATCTTAGGCTTATGTTTATGACCTAAATATCTGGGTCATTGCTTCACAGGGTAAAACAGCTAACACTCATCATCGCGGGGCCACTGCGGCACTGACAGCTGCTGTCAACAGAGTTCTTGTTGCCCACTGTACACGTCCTGTTTGCACACTATAAACAGCCTTCTGCTAACCCATGGATGTTGTTGTTCCAGGGGAGTCCCTCGTCCACGGCTCTGCCTGCTGGGCTCATGAGCCGTGTTTTGCCTCTTACCCTTTTACCCCTGGACTTCCTGTTCTGCGGGGAAACTGTGGGCTCGTTAAAATCATGAGCTGCAGGAAGTGGCGAGTGTTGTTCCAAGCCTCACATCATTAGCGGGCCTTATTGTTTGATTCTGGCAGTAGCGGTCATTTTCCTTCAGGAAACCCTGTTTCAGTGAGATGCCTTGCTTCCACACAATGGGCAGCCATGGGAGGGGCACCTGTGGTGGTTCCCCGGTATGCTCTTTCCTTAGATCCCATTAGCAGCTACGATAAGACAGCCATGTTTCACATGATTCACATTCTTTTCAGCCACACTTTGATTTTTTCCAAAGAAGCCTTCAGTGAACAATGTTGCTCTGGTATGACCTTAGAAACTCTGGGGAGATGTGTGTGTGTGTGTGTGTTCGTAAAGTAATTATTTTTTTTATTATAGCAATCAAGTTTCATCTCCTGTACATCTCTTATACAAAATTATGTTAAGCAAGAGTTGATTAAAAAAAATTTAATTTAAATTTTTTTTTTGAATAAACTGTCCATGGAGTTGTCCCCTTACCTAAATGGTTAAATCATTTTATGGTTTGAATCAATGATAATTGCTTTTTCAAAGTGCAAATAGTACCACATGCTTGTTTGAAACAAGCTACATAATAGTGTCTTAAGCGATGTGGGTGCCTTTAAAAGCGCTATATCAAATGTAATTAATTGTTATTATAAAAACCAAATGTATCTTTCGGTTGATTGTGTGATTAGGTTCCAGTGTGCCCAGATGCCCAACCAGGTCCTGGAGAGCATCAGCATCATCGACACACCGGGCATCCTGTCGGGGGCCAAGCAGCGAGTGAGCCGAGGTGAGGGAAGTAGCAAAGGTGAGGAGCGGGGGAGCGCTGGGGGAAAGGCCTGCAGAGAGAGAGAGAGAGAGAGAGAGACATGAATCTTCCTCCATCCATCCTCATCTCCACTCACCCAGCCCTTCCTCACCCCTGATCCACTCTATCTAACCCCCATGTGGCGGTTGCAACCATATTGTGTCGAGATGAGACTTGGCAGCAGTGCGACGATATTATGTGACTCACTGTGGTAAGGAGAGGAGCGATAATAATGTAATTAGGAACAGGGAGATTGTTCTCTAAATTCCTTTGACATCACATCTGGAAATACTTAGTGGGAGAGCAAACGAGGCAAGGATCTGTTTTTTTCAAGCACGCATCCTCACTTTTCCTATGCATCTAACCTTTGTTAGACTCTGTGTCACAACAATCACAGCGAATGAGTGACTAACCAGATGAGCCTGTTGGAACAATCTTGTAAAGAAAGTAAAGTTTAGACATGTCCTTGATCAGTGTTATCACTGGATTATGTTATTTGTTTGAAACCTGTCTGCCCGTGGCATTGTTTGTATGTCAACATTGTAACATATGTAAGGTTGAATTCAGAGAACAATGAGAGCCTTTTGGAGAAAATCTGTATTGGGATACTTAGTTACATAGGTAGTTCAGAGGTTAACGAGAAGTGGGGAGGCTCCACTTGTTCATTTTGACTTCCTCCCCCCTCGTTTGTGTGTGTGTTTGATACAACCCTTTGTACTTTGTTTGAGGTATCCACTCATATGTTATTGTATAATATCTTTTTCTCTTTCTCCTCCTCCCAGGCTACGACTTCCCCGCCGTGCTGCGCTGGTTTGCCGAGCGCGTCGACCGCATCGTCCTCCTCTTCGACGCCCACAAGCTGGAGATCTCCGACGAGTTTTCAGAAGCCATAGGCGCGCTGCGCGGCAACGAGGACAAACTGCGCGTGGTGCTAAACAAGGCGGACATGGTGGACACTCAGCAGCTGATGAGGGTGTACGGCGCTCTGATGTGGTCCCTGGGGAAGGTTTTCGGCACGCCCGAGGTTCTGCGGGTCTACATCGGCTCCTTCTGGGCCGAGCCGCTGCTGGTTACGGACAACCGGAAGCTGTTTGAGCTGGAGGAGGAGGACCTGTTTGCGGACATCCAGAACCTGCCCCGCAACGCTGCCTTGCGCAAGCTCAACGACCTGGTCAAGAGAGCCCGGCTTGTCAGGGTAGGTGGCTTGGACGTTCAGTTTAATTCAGACTCAATCACAGTTTAATTCTATGATTTCTGATTCAATTCAAACTCAGGGTCAATTATTTTCGGTATAACGTGCTAGAGAAATTACTTTAAAATGGACTTAGTATAAAAACTGTCATGTGTTTACTTCAAGTATGGATAGCTCTACAACTTGAGCATGTGCATATGAAATGTGACAATAAAACTCTCCTTTGCTAGGTTCATGCCCACATCATCAGCTATCTCAAGCAAGAAATGCCCTCAGTGTTCAGGAAGGACAACAAGAAGAAAAGCCTGATCTACCAACTCCCTGTAATCTTCTCCAAGATCCAGCTGCAGCACCACATCTCCCCAGGGGACTTCCCAGACTGCGCAAAGATGCAGGTTAGTGCCAACTTCTGAAAGATAGGATACCAAAGAACATCTGGAACTAACGCATTTCCCTTTTGGGAATAAGCCCATCGTGAAGGAAAGCGGAGGAAGAGTCGAATAAAAAAAATTTGCAGCTGCCCACAGCTTAGCATATGGAGGCTGGTGTCCTTCACATTGTCTAGGTGATGCCCATAATTCGACAGTTATATTTATATAACTTTTTATATATTTACAGTTTGCTATACATAATAATAAACACAATGCTTTGAAAATGCTCTCCATACTGGTGTGGTCTCGTTGTGTGACATACTTTGTCTATCTATCTCCCTTCTGTGTTCCCGTGTCCAGGAGCAGCTGCTGATCCACGACTTCACCAAGTTCAAGACCCTGAAGCCCGGCCTGATGGCTGCCCTGGATGAGCTTCTGGCCACTGACATCGCCACGCTGATGCCCCTGCTGCGCCAGGAGGAGCTAGAGGCGAGCGAGCACCAGGGCGTGCAGGGCGGAGCCTTCCTGGGGACCCGGGCTGGGCCCTTCACCGTGGGCGACCCCTTTGCCGAGCAAAACGGCGAGGTGGGCTGCGACGAAGAGGAAGACTGGGTGGTGACCAAGGACAAGCCCAAGTATGACGAGATCTTCTACAACCTGGCACCCAACGAGGGCAAGCTGAGCGGGACCAAGGCCAAGGACTGGATGGAGAGCACCCGCCTGCCTAACTCCGTACTGGGCCGTATCTGGAAGCTGTCGGACGTGGACCGCGACGGCATGCTGGACGACGAGGAGTTCGCTCTGGCCAGCCACCTGATCGAAGTCAAGCTGGACGGCCACGGCCTTCCCGGCGAGCTTCCCAGCCGCCTGATACCGCCCTCCAAACGCAGGCAGAAAGGCTCAGATGCATAGACATGAAGGACTGACCCCCCCTCCCCCCTTCCTGTTAGTCCAGATGGAGCAACCTCTCCCGGCAGCCTCAAAACTCGTGCTACTGTCCCTGGTCACCTTAATTTGACTCCCTTTCCCCATTGTCCTCTTGTCTCTCCAATCTTTTTTTGTCCCCTACATTGTCTTTGTCCTCTTGGCTCCTGTTCTTATGTCCTCTCCTAACCCTTAGCTCTCCCGTTCCCTTGTCTCTTTGACTTCATTTCCCCATAAATCTTGTCCTTTTTGTCTTGTTTGCTTGCAAAACCTTTGTTTGTGTTTGTTATTTTATAATGTAGCAATACATGTGTTCGCTGAGCTTAAGTAAAATAAAGACAGATGCCTGTTCTATATTTTAAATTAGCAGTATTCCAAAGTCATACTCCTTCCTGTATTCCCATTTAACGGATATATTGGTAATAAAAAAGGAGCAGAACTTGCAGTTTGACAGACTCTGTTTAAACATTCCTACAACATTTATGTAACAATGTCACTTCTAATATTTCAACTATCAACATATTCACGTGTACTGTATCTTGTCAAGTGTTACTCTATCAAATCAGCAGACTTTTTCAACATCAAAGTGTTAGGCTGCCTACTTATGCACGCTCAACAGTTGTATTTCCAATTTCTAAAATTGATGTATTGGAAGCTTGTCCATAAATTTGGTCCAATTCTGAATGCACTTCCAAATGTTTGCCTTTAATTCAATTACAATTTTCTTGTACCCAGTCACATACATCATATTTTGCGCATTCCACTTTGCTCAATACTTGTAATTACGTTGACCAATTTTGTATGTTGCTGAACCATAATTTCTCTTTGTGTAAATGATTGTCACGTGCTATGATGAAATTGTCCACACAATGTATTGATACTTTATCTACTGACTACTGTGCACAGCTTCACCAACTGCTCCTATTTTATCTTTTCTTATTAAATACACTTTATTGACTGTGATCATACTTGTTTTGGTTTCTATCTTTCCGTCAAAGATTTAATAATGTAAAGAAAAAGCAAGCAGCAAACAAAGCAAATAAATCACAGTTATGTGAATACTTCTTAGCTTTTTTTTTACTCATACACAAAGTTAGAATAGCTCAGTGTAAAGTGAAACATGATTTCATAGGCTCACTTAGTTGGAGTTGGGACACATACTCCTTTTTCTCTAACAGTTGGTCTCTCAGTGACAGACCACATAAACAGTGAGTCACTGTATCCTGTGCCAAGTACCCATACCAACATTTTCCAGAGCACTCTCACTCGCCCTTACCTCTCACAAAAAAAGAAAAAACACACATCCACACATACTCGTACAACACAGATGCATTTCCTTATCCCTTTGCGGGATCTCTGCTCAATGGATCACAAGCTGCTCTCGTCAGGATACATCATTGTCTCCTATACTCTCCATACATCTTCTGTGTACCAAGTGGTTCTAAGTGATCCCTGTGTGTACATATGCGAAGCCTGTGTGTGCTCTGTCAGCCTTTGAGGCTTCCAGGGTTCGGAAAAGAGAGGAAAGCGGGGGGGTTGTCTCTCCACGTCCCTCCGTCCCTCCCTGCCTCCCTCTCTCTTCCACTCCTCCATGGAAAGACACACAAACGAGAAACAGAGGCAATCCGCCCCATTCCTCCCCTCTCTCTAGTTTACAGAGTGACTCACATGCGAAGAATGTGGTGGGCTGGCCTAGGAGTTATTAATATCTCTTTTCCTAGGGTCCACTAAGTTTCCCTAGGCTCATGCACATTGGATTCAGAGGCACTGTACCTTTATGAAAGACGTTTAACAACACCCCCCTACATGGAGTTTTCCCTGATCTGAAGCAAACCACATCTTCTGTATATGCGTGTGTGTGTGTGTGTGTGTGTGTGTGTGTGTGTGTGTGTGTGTGTGAGAGAGAGTGTGTGTGTGTGTGAGTGTGTGTGTGTGTGTGTGTGTGTGTGTGTGTGTGTGTGTGTGTGTGTGTGTGTGTGTGTGTGTGTGTGTGTGTGTGTGTGTGTGTGTGTGTGTGTGTGTGTGTGTGTGTATGTGTGTATGTGTGTCCAAAAGTGCAAAGTAAAGTAGGATAATTATATTAAGAAGTGTTGGTAATAAGACAACTTAAAATAATGTAAATTAATGTTTGGTGCCAAACAGAAATTATCCCCATGCAGAGAGCATGACTTATTGAACTGAACTTTTTCAAGTTCATATTTCTCAATCAGAGTTGGCAGGGTCATGTGTTCTGGTCTGAATAATGGTAGACTGTGTGGAGCAGATGTCAGCTTAGTTTTTATCATTTTGCATTGCAACAAAATGACAGACTGGATCTGGATAAAATGTTAATCAAAATGTATCCCATACTGCTTTGCCTAAAGAAATGGGGGATCGCATGTGAGCAGAGGACATTGAACCGAATCCAGAGGTAAATTCTACAAAGGAACATCGCCAGCATGGACAGCCCCCTATTAGGCTTAACATGGGGTCCCCACCTACGTCACACAGTGTTTACATGGGGAATTCCTCACAAAAACCAGCAAGTAGCAATTGACCGTGGATAAAAAGTTTCAAAAAGAGAACGTACGTTGGATGGGTGCCCCCTGGCGGATGTAAAACATTTGAATGCGTTGGCATATCTGGCCTGTAGATGTCAGGTTAGAGTATTGAGGCATTAAACCGAGTCATCAGAATAATTAAACGAAGAAGAAAATGAAGTTGCCATGGAAATCCGGCAGTTTTACGACAATTCTTTGCCGTATTCTAACGACCGGTGTCGCATATTTTTGCAGAATCACCATGGCGTCTATGTTGAAAGAAACTGCGGGACTGTATGAAACATTGAAAACGGAATGGAATAAGAAAAATCCAAACCTCAACAAGTGCGGGGAACTTTTAACTAAACTTAAGGTAATGCTGAAGCATAAATGTATACGTGCGAACTCTATCCAGCCACAAAGATATCATAAACAAATTGACAGTGACAAGACCAATCTGCTATGCTACTAGCTAACGGCGTCCTAACGCAATGTCTATCGTTAGAGTAACAATTTGGGGGCAGTATCTTACTCTTTGCTGGGGGCAGTAAGTCCATAATCATTGTTATATGTGCTAACAACTCGCTGTTTATTTTTGTTTTGATGCAATGCATTTATAGAATATGAGTTGTGCTCGAGTGTTTATTAAGTGTCGTTAGCGACGTTTGCTATAAGCTATATTATTAGCTAACGTCTCCCCAGTGTGGGAAAAGGCACAGATTTTTACATTACGGTAAAGTTGACCAGAATTGTATATTTGCAGATCTCTCTACTCGAGCTCAACTTCTTGCCCACCACTGGGACCAAGCTCACTAAACCGCAGCTAATTTTAGCCCGTAAGTATTTACGTTTTTTTTTGTAAGTGATGTCCATCTGAACAATTGAAATTCCAAGTGTTTTTATTATGGTAGCCTGTTGCGGTCAAACTCTCTGGCTGTTGTTTAACAAATCTTTGGCTTTTTGGATGCAGAAATGTCAAAGCTGCTTGGGTAATTATCCTATGGCTATTACCATTTAAATCGTATCATAGAAGCTGACGACATGCAGGATATGGGCACCCTTTCTGGGTGTCAAAACATATCATCAATGTCTATATGATACGATTTTTATGATAGTGTCCATCAGCTGCCACGGTAGTATGACTAAGAGGCTTTAAAGTGTCTGCTTCTGAAAGCCTGAGATAGTATTCCATATTGTCTTGAATTACTTAATTGTTTATCTTAATAATTTAGTGCTTGGTTCTTGTAGTCTCACTGGAATCATTCAGACATACATAATTTTTTAAGGGGATGTTCTGGAGATTGGAGCATTGTGGAGCATCCTCAAGAAGGACATCCCTTCCTTTGAGAGATACATGGCCCAGCTGAAATGCTACTACTTTGACTACAAGTAAAGAAGCACATTTTCCCTTCTAAACCTGACTTGGCCATGGTCTGTAATCACCTTTCCACACAAAATGGATGGACGTTTTTCACCCTAAGGTTTCTGTTTTATTTCTTTGCTGTTTCCATAGGGAGGAGTTGCCTGAGGCCGCCTACATGCACCAGTTGCTTGGGCTGAACCTGCTGTTCCTTCTCTCTCAGAACCGTGTGTCCGAGTTCCACACAGAGCTAGAGAGGCTGAGTGCACGAGACATCCAGACCAACGTATATATCAGACACCCAGTGTCCCTAGAGCAGGTGTGGCAACCTACGTGTTCCATATAGGAATGCCTGATTTGCAGTAGATAAAGCATATCTAATACAATTAAATTGTATCCTTTTCTTTTTTTTTACTAAATTATTTGACAATGCAAAAGCTTTGTCTTTAATATTTCTAAAGAAAGAAGAAAAAAAAAATACAGAAACGTAAGTTATACTTGTACAGTGTTTCAGCTGTTCGCTTATTTTTCCATTTCAGTACTTGATGGAAGGCAGCTACAACAAAGTTTTTCTTGCCAAAGGCAATATCCCAGCAGAGAGCTACACCTTCTTCATAGATATTCTGCTTGACACAATCCGGTAAGTAGGGTTAAAAGACACACTCACTTTGTGGGACCGTGCACTTGTAATGGTTCTCTAGAACTGTTATTTAGAATAAGCTCTAGGCTTTTGAAAACAATATTGCCCCATGTCACCAAATAATTTATTTATGTATCAACTTAAATTAATTTGTAATTAAGGTGCTAAACCATTTAGGCACATTAACAATTGAAATGCAAATAGTGAAAATAATTCACTTTTGTGTTCACTTCCTCAAGGGTCGTACTACCTATAAATAATTGAAAACATTCAATCGTTGCGTTTGTGTTGCAGTGATGAGATTGCTGGCTGCATAGAAAAGGCCTACGAACAGATCCAGTTTAATGAAGCCACCCGAGTTCTCTTCTTCTCCTCCTCAAAGAAGATGACAGAGTACGCTAAGAAGGTACGTTTTAGTGGTTTGTCACTTAATTCGCTGTCAAAGCTTTTTGTTGTTGTTTCGTTAACATAATTAACTGGAAACGCGTTCACTTAATCCCAATAAAAAACGCTTTTCTCATGGGGGAAAAGTTAGATTAGAATCAAGTCTACAATCCTCCATCTTTTGCTTGTCTGTTGTGTCCTCCAGAGGGGCTGGAGCCAGAGCTCGGACGGCTACTACTCCTTCAGCAGCCAGCAGCAGAGGACAGAAGAAGTCACCATCCCCTCCACAGAGCTGGCTCAGCAGGTCATCGAATACGCACGACAGCTGGAAATGATTGTGTAGACCGGTTCCAGAGACACACACACACACACACACACACACACACACACACACACATACACACACACACCCATACCTATACAGTATATCAAAATCATACACGTGAACTGATGAACTTTTTTTTTTTTTTTTTTACAGTCCAAATAAGTTGGCCCAAAGTTGCATTTCATAAGCTCCACTCTCAATAATAAAAATAATAATAATGACATGGTCTACCCCTCCAGTATGGTGACTTTGCAGTGTCGTATAAAATTGATGCATAAAACACCAGATATTTAATTTCAAATACAAGTTAAACTCCTTTCATATACCAAGTTCATGTTCTTTCTCTGTAGTGCTCAGAGAGAACTGTATTTCATGCCCTTGCCTTGTATCCTAGCAACTGACAGAGAATTGCTGTTGGATGTTTACCGGTGATGATTGCCCCTCCCCCTCAGATGGTTTATAATCCAATTGATCTGGGAATACAAATGTTTGTTTGAAATAAATAAAAAAACTTTTTTTCTGAATATTGGTTATATGGTTTTTGTCTCATTTGATAGGCTGTTTGACTTAAGGCTGTTTCAACTTTAACGGAAAGAAAGTTGTTTATAGTTAACACAAACTGGGTATTTGTGAATGAGTGACTCGCTGACTGTAAGTCTTATGAATGTACAGTTGGCGACTTCTCATTGGTGAGACACCCCTCCCTCCTGCCTCTCTCTCAGTGCCAAAGAAGCTGCAAGTGTTGCCGTGGTGATCCAAGGAGGTTCACACAGGTAGTTCTGGCACACGTTCAACCTGTAGAGAGAATGAGTGGATAAAACGGGGACAACAGCGAACACTTGAGAAGGTTTAGGGGCAACAGAGTAAATCATTTGGGCCTGCCTGTCAAGAGACCAAATCTACCAGGATTGTATGATTAATTTAGCCTTAAATGCAAACAACTTTCCGTTGTGAATTTCACACTGATCAGTGCAACCCCCAACCCCCTTCCTTGTAAACTTGGTGTGATATGTGTGACTCACCATTTGGTGACGTTGGGTGGCAGTGTGCCGCCGTTGTGGTTGTGCTGGCAGCGTGCCTTTTGTGAGCAGGACCAATCCATAGCAAAGGGGGCCCAGCGGCCCTCTGGGGGCAACTGCCGCACCGGGGACGTTGGAACAGGCCCCGCTGAAGGCTCTGCTCCCGTCTCTTCTCCGTCCTTTTTCTCGTCCTCCTTGACGACGTCTCTCCCGTCGTTCTCCTTGTCTTTTTGCTTGGCCTCGTTGACCGCGTTCTTGTTTTCCTTGGCCAGTTTGAACCTGAGCTTTTTTCTGGCTTTACCCGGTGTGACGTCGGTCACCTTATTGCCCTGGCCTGCAGGAGTCTTGGTTTCTGAGGTGAGGTTCGCCAAATTAGTAACGGGTATTTTTGTTGCTGTTGCACTAGACCCTATGGCCTTGGAATATTCTTGCGTTTTTTTAGCACAGCCAGTGGTGCCTTTAGTGGTGGACATCTGTGCCTTCTTCATCGTTTTGTCCACTCGATCACCACCTTCTACAGATAGGCTTATTGTAGGTTTGGGATTGGCCGGTGAATTCTTTGCACTAGCATAGCTCTTATACCTTTCCATCAAAATCTTGGCCTCTGCCTCATACTTAGAAAGTTTAGACGGGGTTGATTGGTTCGGGCCGGGCTGCTGTTCTTGTGTAGTAGGACTGGCGGCGCTAGTGTCTCCCCCGCGTGTTAAGCTCTTCCCCGGCTGTTCTTGCTTGACGACTTCTTTGGCTGCAGCTGGAACGGAGCCTGGGCTGCCATCTGGTGGCGGAGTCTTGCACTTGCTGGTGCGTGTTTGCCTCAGCCTGTTCCTAGTAGCTAAGTAACGGTTGTTAGGTGTGGTGGGTGAACAGTGGGGTCGAGAGCTGCCCGTTGGTGTAGCAGTGGCGGTGAAAGTGGGGGTCTTGGTGGTGGTGTTTTCATTCTCTGGTGCGTTGGTGGGAGTCTTTACCCAAGCTCCTGGTTGGTTCTCTGTTTGGGCCGAAGGCTGGTGGTTTGGTGTGGGTGGTGAAACGTGGGGCAGAGCGCTGCGTGTTGGTTTAGCCATGGTGGCGGTGAAAGCGGTTCTCTTTGCGGTGCTGCTGGTGATGGTGGCAGTGAAAGGGGTACTCTTTGCGATGGTGCTGTTTTCATTGTCTGGTGCCTTGGTGAGAGTCTTTGCCTGAGCTCCCGGTTGTTTCCTTGTTTGGGGTAAAGTCCTAGGGGAGGTTGCGGGCTCTGCGTCGGGTACCGGGGCCACAGCTGGTCTAGGAGCTGTACCAGACCTCGGTATTCTAGAAGGCCTGCTGCTCACAGGGGGACTCAGTGTGGCAAAGTCAATGTCAATCACAGGGACGTGATCAGCCTCCTGGCTTCCTGGTGACCTGGAGGTTTTTTGTTTCTTCTGGGATTTGACCTTTTTGCGTACAGGGTCAGCTAGTTTGGTTTCTGTGCCTTTGACCACTTTGCATACCGGGTCAACTGGTTTGGTTGCTGTGCTTTGGACCTCTTTGTGTATGGGGTTGACTGGTTTGGTTGCTGTGCTTTGGACCTCTTTGCGTACAGGGTCGACTGGTTTGGTTGCTGTGCCATTGACCTCTTTGCATATAGGGTTGACTAGTTTGGTTGCTTTGATTTTGACCTCTTCGCATGCAGGGTCGGCTGGTTTGGTCGCTGTGCCTTTAACCTCTTTGCATACAGGGTCAGCTAGTTTTGTTGCTGTGACTTTGCCTCTGACCTCTTTGCATACAGGGACAGCTGGTTTGGTTGCTGTGACTTTGCCTTTGACCTCTTTGCATACAGGGGCAGCTGGTTTGGTTGCTGTGACTTTGCCTTTGACCTCTTTGCATATGGGGTTAGCTTGCTTTGTTGCTGTGCTTTGGACCGCCTCGTGCTTAGCGTCTCCGATCACAGCCATGCTCAAGGCGACCTGCCTCTCAGGAGTGGACGGTGGATGGACCACCTCTTGTTTCTTTATGTAATCAAGCCTGGTGAGAGGACATGTAAACACTATAAGCTCTAAACATACATAACTGTGTTTCCAATTTTTCTTTTAACGACAAGTTAAAATATCTTTATAAAATAAGTTCAATTGATACATGTTTTAATTTTAAGATTCAGTGGTTTGACTATGTACCCAATGAAGAACTCACCTCAATTTTATTTGTTCCAGAGTCTTTTTGCAAAGCATGATGTTGGATGGCACCTCGCCTGAGTTATTGGCTGTGCCCCTGTCACCACTAGAGGCCGCTGTGTCCCCGATGGGAACAGACACTCTGACACTGGCTGGAGTTTGGGAAGCTCTTTTTGCTTCAGTCTGACACGCATGCGGGGCTTTGGGTACCTCATTGGTCAAACCGCTGCTCGATCTCGTATCAGACGCTCTGGACATTCTCTGTGCCTCCGGCGTTGTGGCGCTGGCCGCCTTGATCGCTTTAGACGGAAGGAGAGGAACGCTGGATAGCGGTGGTCGTAGACCCGGCAAGTTGCTTTGCAAGGTGTGCTGTGGGCTCGGTCTCACCGTAGTGGCCTGCTGGTGGCTCTGTCTGGTAGGCGGGGTCTGTTGTTCCATCTGTCTCCGTTGTGGGTTTTGATAGGGTACAACTCTCAAAGGTGCATGCTGTTGGGGTACAACTCTCGAAGGTGCGTTTTGTTGTGGTGTCATCCTCACAGGTGTGCTTTGTTGCGGTAGCGGTCTCACCGGGGAGCTTTGTTGTGACATTTGTCTTACTGTTGCGTTCTGCTGTTGAATTTGCCGTACAGCTGTGTTCTGCTGCAGAACGTGTGCATTTTGATGCATAATATGTCTCACTTCTGCGTTCTGTTGTTGAGCAGGTGTCGCAGTCTTGCTAAGTTGTTGTTTAATTCTTAACGGTGTGGCTTGCTCTTGACTTGGTACAATTATTTTGGGGAGTGTCGGTGTCAATGTCGTTGGTGTGGCTGTTCGGGACACCCGGTTCATGTTCGTAACCTGTTGTTGAATCGACATTGTAGACTGTTGTTGAATCTGTCTTGAAGTCATGGCTAGTTCCTGCATTGCTGATGCAATTGTTGTCTGTTGAACTGCTATTACAGACGAGTCATGCTGAATCGGTCGTGAAATTGGTGAAATGGTGTGCATAATGTTGTTACTGAGACTTTGAATGTTTCGTTCCCTTCTAGTAGACGTAGGGGAGGTGGGCACAGCAGTGAACTGAGGCACCCTTGGTGGGGTCATAGGGCTCTCACTGAGGGTGCTTGGCGGAGAAGGTTGATGGGGGCATAAAGAGCCTTGCCCCATGGTTGATGTAAAATTAGGGATGCCTTTAAACAGATCTGGGGTTACAGGGTTAAACGAATGTAAGCTGGAAGGTATAGAAAACTTGATGTTGTCGGTAGAGATACCCTGCTCAGGGTCACTGTTCTTTGGTGTCTCTTTTGTTGTTCCCTTTTCAATGTCCACTGTCAATTTATCTTTTTCCTGCTCGGACTGACTATTGCCCATCCTTTTCCATTCAACTTTCCTTGAAATATAAATGAATTAGCTATCTTTTGTTGTAATAATTAATAATGCAATTATACAATGTGTTTACACATATAAATACCTATAATATCTGTTATGTAAGTCATGTACAGGCATAGTTAAAAGCCTTATTCTGAAAGAATACTACATTGGTGTCCTCTTAACATGAAGTGAGTCTTGTGAATTGCGCCCACAAACACAAACACACAAGCGCTGTGTAACTAATCAAGTGGTAGGAAGGTAGTTAGAAGCAAATACTCGCAAGCTAGCCAACACTACAATCGACACCTAAAAAATATATATTTTAGATACCTGATTTACTGCGACCGTAGCATGTCTTTATCACACTTTTTTTCTCGGGTAGTAAATGAATTCATGTTTAAATTTGAACTAACTGTTATGTATGTTTGCAGAGTTTAAGAAGTGGTCAGTGAGACTTGCTATCAAGCTGTTTTTGCGTCTTACATTTTTGAATGTAAATATACATTCTAGTGCATTCTATTTAGAACGCGGGACACTTAAACTTAAGTTCTAAACTCCACTTTGAAGCTTTGGTAATTTCCTCACCCGGCAAAAAAACGAGTCCCAAAGTGCTAAGGCTCTGTCCATGGTTCTGAAACGGAATGGCGCTTACCTCTAGGCGGCGCGATACTGTGGATGCCACATGTTTGCAACGTGTTAACGTGCCAGTCCATGGTGCTGAAACTATATTTTATTGTCTTGGTGCGCACTTTAGTTAGGTTGAGCCGAATGTATGCCGTTAATAACGCCCAGTTAAGCAATGTGAAACTACAAAATAACACGTTTCTGAGATTGTCCCTCCGTTATATCTCTATATATTTCACAGTTTATTGAAGTTACAGGCCTTGATAGGAAAGTCACACTTTCACACAGTGCCAGTATTCCTATCGTATATGTTTGCTTGTCTTTTAAGCTAAACGATGTGATTGTAGAAACACCGCCGTAAACAACAAAAAAAGGTTTTCTAAAATCGGACAGGCGACCACAAATAAGTAGCCAACCATATCATTGGTGCGGATGTGCTGTCTGCTTTAACGTTAGTTGGAAGGGCACGCGGCAGGTAGAGTGAGAGAGGAATATAGGGAGGGAGTGATTTGGAGAAAGGGTGAGGGAGGGAGAGGGAGGGAGGATGCTGCCGCTGCTGCCGCTGCTGCCAGCGGAAAATGGCTGCTGCAACCTCAAGCCTATACTGATACACTGAAACGACAAAGGTTGAAGGAGAAAAGATTAGAAAATGAGACCTGTGAGTCTGATAGAGAGAGTAAGAGAGAGTGAGCAAGCGAGGGCGTGAGTGCGCGTGTGTGTTCCAAAAGGGGGAATAAAAAGACAGGATACCGGGGGCAGCGAGCTCGAAGCGGCGGGCAACATCGAGCCATGGAGGGCGAGTAAGTCCTTACATTTTTATTTGTAACATTGTACATTCAATCATCCAGTTTCGGTTAGGAGATCAACCATTCGAATCACCAATGTTACACCAATCCAGCGCCATAGACACATTGCAATTGCTACAATTAAGGCTACTGGTTGAGAATAAACACCATTACGTAGGCTTGAATCAACAGTATACACCCCATTTCCGATATAACCATGCCAATATGAGATAAATATGTATAGGCACCCACACAAGAGGTATAAAATAGGCTATGTATTACTGGCACAATATTCAAAACCATAGCCTACATTTTCTTTCCCAAAAAAAATAAATAACATGAACCGAAAATGCAAGACTTGCTTGGTGTGGCAAAATATAGTCACGAAGTGGTGTGGAGTTCTTAACCATTAAAGAAATCAGTCAATGTGTAAAATGTGTTGCAGAAATAGGGGAAATATGTCGAGGTTTCGCCAACACCGAGTCATTCAAGACATAGGCAAAGAAAGAACGAGGAGCTATGATTCCGTTGTGATTTTTATCAACGTGTCTCGGGTTTCATTATGATTTTTAAAGCCAAACTTTATGAATGAAATGTGATTTTTCTCTCTCCCTCATCCTCACCCCTCCTCTCCTTCCCTTTCTGATCGCCCCCTCCCCCATCTCTCGTTTCCTCTCTCTATCCTTGCACCCACTCATTTTCGCTTTCTCAAATGATTGTATTTGCTTCTGGTGAAATATTATGTAGATAATGTAATTTGAAATCCATGTCTATCTGTATTTCATTCATAAAAACAACAAATAGCAGGGTGTGTTAATGAGTGCGCGTGCAGCTAGTGTGCCGAAGGGGCGGTCTATGGAAAGAAGAACGTAATGTTTTAGAAAATGTTACAATTAAAATCCCGTGTAATACAATTGATGCAATCGCTTATATTTTATGTGTCGATTTATAGGCTTTAAGATTTCTAAATCCATTTTGTGTCTGATTTAAGAGGGCTCTTTTTGCTTGAATGCCGGGGCCTTGGATGGCGAATGGGCGCGTTCATTGATACATCTTTCAGGGAAACACTCATTCTTTCTCCCACCTCCCATTCGGTCATTCTCTTTTTCCTCACCACAGGCTTTCTCTCTGTTTGCACAATAGTTCCCTCATTCTGTGCAGATTTCTTACTGTAGCATACTAGATATTTTAATTCCTGTTGAAAATTAAAATAACTATTCAGATTTGTTTAACCCCAAACATAGCATATTTTTCATAAACATTGAATGAAAGCCATATACAAACGATTCGTTTTTGTCGTTACCTTACTCTGAGCCAATTTGATTTAGCCTACCTTGTTCACGTGATCCATTAAAATAACTGCTTTCTTGCCAATGATTGTTGTCCATATGTGTGGTGGTATATGTCTTGTGAGTGTAGAAGCAGAATATGGCAGGGATATTTGGGTATTTTTTGACATTTTGTACAGTCAAAGTATGTGTTCTTTTGAATTATCACACAATTCACATACTTTTCAGCAAAAGCATCGCACTGTTACAGTTCAAGCCAACACATACATTGTAAACTCAATGTAAATTACATATCCACACAGTTGGCTTTTCTATTTCACCAGTGCTTTACCATCCTTTTGTGCTCTTTTTCATTCTGGTCATCATAAAGGCATAAACACCATGTACACTGCGTGACCATAGCTCTGCCATGGAATAGGATTTCTGCTTTTTTTGGTTTTCCGCTTGCCCCGTGTGTGTGTGTGTGTGTGTGTGTGTGTGTGTGTGTGTGTGTGTGTGTGTGTGTGTGTGTGTGTTTGCTTTGTTGCTTGTCTGAGGGCATGATGATGTGTGAACAGTGCATGATGTAGTTGCACATGCGTGTAAAATGAAGTATGTTTCAATCTCCTTCTGAGAATATTAGTTTAAAAAGTGTTATACTGTTTTATCATGGTGTAGTTTCAGCTGGCCTTCCCCTCTGCTCACTCTCTTTGCGTTTCCTCGGCAGTGTGCGTGTTCGAGCCGTGGTGATGACACGCGACGACTCCAGTGGTGGCTGGGTGCCTCTGGGAGGAGGTGGCCTCAGCCATGTGGTCATATGTAAGGGGAGGAGTCAAGAGGGCAGGGGCCGAAAGGAGTACATCATACGTGGAGAGCGGCTACGCGACCGAGCAGTGAGTACATGCCTTTTCTGTGCGCTGTGCTCATGCCCATGATGCCATGGTGCTCCTCACTGCCTGCATTCCTATTTACTGACTTGTGAACCTACCTACCTACCTACCTACCTACCTACCTACCTACCTACCTACCTACCTACCTACCTACCTACCTACCTTCCTACCTACCTACCTACCTACCTACCTTCCTACCTACCTTCCTATCTACCTACCTACCTACCTACCTACCTACCTACCTACCTACCTACCTACCTACCTACCTACCTTCCTACCTACCTACCTACCTTCCTACCTACCTACCTACCTACTTACCTACCTACCTACCTACCTGTCCACCTACCTACCTACCTACAGGGTTCGAGTTATAATCTGAGCTTTGTGGGGGTCTCTAAGGTTAGTGGCGGAGATAAGTAAATAATAGCTTTATCGGTGCACTGTATTGGCGACCCCCACAGATGTATGACTTTACTGCTTTCATGGGAGCTCAGACCCCTCCATATGGGAGCTCAGCTCCCACTGGCTCCCACATAACTCGAACCCTGCCTACCTACCTACCTACCTACCTACCTCAACCAACTGACCGACCTACCTACCTACCTACCTACCTACCTACCTACCTACCTACCTATCGGCCTTGTACAGTACTACTCACAATCGTTTTTGGAATCTAGAAATAATACATGATGATGCTAAAACTGTTTATACTATGCTATACTGGCTTAAGCTTATTAGTGGAAGAATCCGTAGCTGTATTAGGGCGTTTACAATGTGTGTATAACTTCAAAATAGCCAGTTCTGATAGGATGGCTAAAGTTACTGCTGTAGTTCTCGGACCAGTCAAGCTCCCTTATAGGTGACGTTTAGGGACATTGGGAAGAATGACAACATTTTTATACCATGTGACCTTAGTCAACTGTGAGCAAACAACCACTGTCAATGTATTGCATGTTCATTTCCTTTTAAATGTTGACCCCAAACATTTCGGGCAAAAGGTTTGGACTACGTTGTGAAAAGCAGAGGAACGTTTCATTCATTGTGTAATTTATATTCTTTATTCTTTAGTTTTATTTTCTGGTTTTTATTTTCAACATGTCCTCAGGGTTTGTCTTTTGGACTTGACACATGTCTAATATTTTGCGTGTTGTTTAGAGGTATAGTCTCATTTTCATGGTTGCTGACTGTTGCTGTGTCCCTCCATGTGTGTTTGTGTAGCCCGTTTTGGAATGTGCGGTACAGAAGGGGCTGGTCTACAACAAGGTTAATCCCATCTTCCATCACTGGCGTGTGGAGGATCGCAAGTTCGGCCTCACGTTTCAGAGTCCTGCAGACGCTATTTCATTTGAACGAGGCCTCCAGACCATCATCGACAAGCTAGACAGAGGTGCGCACATCACGCTGGGCAATCGATAGAGAAATGACATGTTTTGTTTTTGTGCTTTTAATAGACAGGGGGTTTAGAAGCCGTGCAAGAGTGGTAAAGATGTTGAAAAGATACTTCATGCTTAAAAAAAAATACCCATCCCTTATCACAGTGAGTTGACTCTGATAATCAGACCTGTAAAAGTGTTTGAGCATCATAATAATTTCAATGTCAAACAGAGGAGCTTTACACTGTGAAAATAAACATCAACGCAGATGTTTAAATGAAGTGTATGCTGTATATGTTTATACACGTTACCAACAAAATATATTGTCCATGGACTATTATAATTGACATGATCCAAGTCACTAGTATAAAATCTGACTGATATTCCTTTCTGTGTTTAAAACCCACTCTGTGCTCATATGCATCAGGTACTGAGTCACCATCCTCCTCCACACCAGAAGAGGGAGACACTGAGGATGATGGCCAAGAAGTGAGTGTCTCCTTCCCTACAACCAGTCAAATACTAAACAAAGTTATTTTCTATTTGTGCAACAAATACAATATAACAAATTGTTTGTATATACGTACATCAGACTCAAACTGTGCCGATTGTTGGAATTCTCTCCTACTAACACACAGTGATTTATGAATCGATTGATGCAGTCTTATTTGCAAACGTGATGACGTGCAGTCTGTGTCAGTCTCACACAGGAAGTGAGTCATCGTCTAACAGCAGGAAGGAGATGCTTCCCAAGCCCCTCACCATAGTGACCAGCGAATCCTCCTCCACCTGCTTTGTCCGCTCCGAAGAGTTTAGTTTCGCTGGCCACGCTGTCACCACCCAGACCCCTGCCCAGGTGGGTTCCATTCTCACTATAGGCCACGTTACTTACTGCAGGGCCAAACAGGATGAACCTGCGTCATCTTTAAAAGCTTCTCTTATTGACTATTCTGGTCTGCTCGCAAGCATACATTAAAGTTGAGATGTAAATTCAAAATGGACATTCCCACTTTTCGAACCTTTACGTTTCCTTAGGGTACTGGTGGTGGTGGTGATTATTTGGTCTGCCATAAAATTGTATGGTTTTCACTGGAGGTTACGCTCCTCCACCGGTTAGTTGATGTTGATCCGTTTCTCCCCACAGATCCACACTAGACCAGGCCAGCACCAGCAGCCGGTCACGGCTGTATTGAACCCTCCGACACCCCCTCCGCCTCCCCCTGCTCCCCCCACCCCT
The DNA here is from genome assembly GCA_026901105.3 of Galaxias olidus. Lineage (NCBI taxonomy): Eukaryota > Metazoa > Chordata > Actinopteri > Galaxiiformes > Galaxiidae > Galaxias > Galaxias olidus. Next base: position 192,548 of record JAPMUY010005109.1, on the reverse strand, counting down.
CCAGTGGGACCCCCCGCCTCGTCCCCCCTCTCCCCCACCATCTCCCTCCTGGAGGAGGGCGACCTGCGCAGCCTGGACCCCTGTAAGGACCTGTGGGGCTCCCGGGGCTACGAGGACTACCGCCGGGCCGGGGCCACAAGGACCATGGTGGGGGGGCTGACGGGGGGCGTGGTGGTGGGCAGCGGAGGGGGCAGCCTGCAGGACAAGTCGGAGCTGTGCGTGGTGCGTTTCGACAAGGACGTGGGCTCGGCGGGCTGCGAGGTGACCACCAACCTGGACAGCAAAGGCTCCCAGCGTCTGTCCTCGTCCTCCCCGACCTGCGGCTCCATGCCCAACGCCGTGTCAGGCGTGTCCTCGGGCACCGGCTCCCCGCAGGAGACGGGCAAAGGCTCTCCGTCGCCCTGCTGCATCCACACCTCGCTGGCCACGCCACGCTCGCGGACTCGGAAGCGCGGGGGCAGCGGTGGAGGCGGGGCCGGGGAGCAGGGCTCCATCTCCCCGGACGACGACAGCCCGTGTCCCCAGGGCTCGTCGTCGTGTTCGTCGCGCTGCGTCTACTGCCGCTCCGTCTTCAGCGCCTCGGAGAACGGGCGGGGCCGCTGTCGGGACGCCCCGGACCCCGCCTTGCACTGCCTGCGCCAGTGGACCTGTGTGTGGTGCGCGGAGAGCCTGCTCTACCACTGCATGTCGGACTCGGAGGGCGAGTTTTGGGAGCCCTGCTCGTGCGAGGACTCGTTAGGGGGGCACCCCCACCCGCTGTGCTGTGCTCGCTGGCTGGCCCTCCTGGCCCTGTCGCTCTTCGTGCCCTGCATTTGCTGCTACCTGCCCCTCCGCGCCTGCCTGAGGTGTGGCGAGAGGTGTGGCTGCTGCGGGGGAAAGCACAAGGCGGTCCGGTGAGGCCTGGCTCGGGAGGGAGGGAGGAGAAAAGGGGGAGGGAGAGGTTTCCTGGACATGAGTGGGTGGGGAGTGGGGGGCTTGCAAGAGAGCAGAGAGATTTAGGAGAGGAGAGCAGAGCGTCGAGTAGAAGAAGAAGCTACCCTCCCCCTCTCTCTCTCTCTCTTTTTCCCTCTCTTGTCTTTTTCTCTCTGAGTTGAGCCAGATCTCCGTCACAGCCCTCTATGGCCCCAAGGCCTTTCACTGCATTCCGCTCTTTCTCGTTTTCAACCTGGGGCCTTCTTCACTGGGTCCTGCCTGTCCCGGATCAGGTGCACTGGCCAGCAAACAGAAAAAGCAAATGGAGGACCCTCCTCAATCGCCAGGGTTCTAATCACCTCAGCTTAAGAGATCGATTTGAACACGATTGTAAACGTCAGTCAAAAAAGATTGGCAGCTTGAAAAAATATAATACGGTAATGTTTTACAAATTCTAATTTGCAAAAAAGCAACAACCCTTCCAGTTTAATTCTCGGTAGTAACAGTGATCGGTTTAGGAGGGTGCTCCGGATGGCTTTTTCTGTTAACTGTGATTCACTGCTCTCAAATCAGGCTACGTTGGATTCAACTGGAGCCTTCGTAGTGGAGTTCCTGAGGGTTGTCTGATCTAAGATCAGGTGTCACACTGTAGGACATTGAAGAATGGCAGAGGCAATGAAGATGTGTGTACACTGTTTCAAAAAAATTGTCAACTTTGTTTTTATTTTTTATTTTAGGAGAGAATTCCCTCAGAAATACAACAGATTTTTATAATACATATGATTGCTTTAATTTGGACTGGTATATTTTATGAAACGTAAACATATTGAAAATAGACCCCTCGCCCTCATGACACACACACGATGCACAAACACAATATCGGGGATTTCATTGTTTTATATTGACCATTTTATTAATAGAATGGGTATTCCTTGTCACACTTGACCTCTTTAACTAAGTGTAAGGTGATAGAAAGAGAAAAGGGAAGAGAGTGGAAGTGAAGTGGGAGTTTGTGCAGTACAGTATTGGGATAAAGTGATCACTACAGGAGAGTCACGTACAGGAAGGCACAGGAAGCAGAAGCTGTCTGGAGGAAAGAGAGACGCTTAGTGGCAACCAAGAGGAACAGGTCACTCCTAGGCTGTAAAGACTTGAGCAGAAACACCACAGCTATTTTGTGTGGTTGATCACACTTTCACACAATCTTTTGAACCGCAAAACATAAGGCACTCTCTCTGCATTGCAGTTAGAAGAATTAATTCCAGATCATGGACAGACATCCCCCCCACCGCCCCCCTACTATTTTTTTTACATCTTCCCTGTGTTTCTTACAAGTGTTACACCATTTATAATATTATATGACATTACACTGCTGTATTTGTTGCACCATTTGTTAAGATGCTGGCAACTGAAGCCTTAGTGTGATTGGCAGTTTAATATTCCATCGAGAGTATGTAGGGACCGTTGACAGCCCCACCTTCCCCTGTACGAACAGAATGAAAAACACAGCACTAGAATAAGTAGAATGGAATTTTCCAAGACAATTTTGGACTGAGAAATCTAAGATGGCCGACGAATAGCTAACTAGCCTGATCGGCTCTAATTTCCGTTGGCATTGTTGGATAGGCAACAGACACAGCAAAATAGCTTATTTGAATATTATTGGTGTGTCCCTTTCACTATCGTCTGTTTATATTAAGGAAATCCACTTATGTAGACCAATCCTGAGGCTACCCTATTCCTTGAAATAAGATGCCACCAAAAATTGTAGTGCAATGAAAGAACAATGTGTATTGAGAGACTATTTTTGTACCAATCGTTAACCTGACAAGGTAGAGTTAGAAATGACCAGTCATTTATACACTGGAAAGCTGCATACGGTAGAACGCTTGTTGTGTATGACACATGGAAAAGAGGTAGAATACGACACTGTCTGTGCGTATCTCAGTAAAGTCTGAGATAACAGGTGTGCAGTATTTTCATCTCGCATTTATAGCCTGAGATGTGAGAAAGAGAGTCACATTGACTGATTGAAGAATAAATTAAGTTAAATTCCAGAGCAGACACTTTAGTAGATTGTGTCTGTTTTTGAATGTTGCTTTAAGTATGAAGTCTCAAAGCTGCTATTTTAAACCCCTCCCAGTGTTTCCCACCACAACCTCTGAGTAATCTATGAGGAGGTGGAAGAGAATATGACACAATGTTCTTCTTCTTTGGGCTAACATTGTGCTTTATCCCTCCAAATCACTTCAAGGTGTCCATTACAAAAGCACTGATAACTATTGGGGGAGAGGGGGGAGTATTTAAGCGTAACACAGACGCCAAATCTACTGAAGTATTTTTTTGGGGGGTGACAGATGAGACCACATTGACCAACAGATAAGGAAAAACTTTATATGGATAGTTTTTGAATCCCGCTTACAACAGGGCAAGTCATGTGACACAGGAGAATGGGCAGGTTGGAGTCTTAGTAGGAGCATCGTTTTTTTCAGGAGTCTTTCCCTTTTCTAGGCCCTTTGTGCTCCTTTACACACTCCTTATATGTCACTGTCAGTTCCTAAACCGCCATTTCCCTACAGTCACTCACATCCACAAAACTACACAGGGTTTATGTAGATCTGTGTGCACACCAAACACACATTCTTTTACGTTTACGCTGCAGGCAAACGGGACTAGTTTAGTCATCACACACACACACACACTCACACACACACACACACACACACACACACACACACACACACACACACACACACACACACACACACACACACACACACACACAAATATCTCCTAAACCAGAAACAAACACAGTGTGATACACAGTAATGAAAGTGTTGAGATCACAATTGAAGGCCCCATTCTTACATCTTAATAAATGTGCCTTTTGATTTGATTAATCAATAACTTATGATTTCTAAGTAACTCTGTATTAAGTACTATTTTACTTTTTTTGGGTCATTGATTTCTGCCAATGTGCATATTTTAAAGAAATGTACGTATTTATTAGTTTTCAAAGTAATTAATGAAATATTACCTGTTTATTTATTTATTGAGATATTTATTCTGATTCTTTATTTATTTTTGGAGACAGGTTTTTACCTTCCGTGCTGTCTGACTTATGACTTTGTGCCAATGTGCTGCTTTGAGGTGTTACATATCGTGGGTTTGTATCATTATTAAACCCTCACTATATTTTAATGAATGTTTTGATCTCTCTATATACATGACATACATACACACATATATACATATACATATGTGTGCATGTCATTCATTTGGAAAAACGGAAATCTGTATGGCAAATGATGATACCAAACAAGTGCCTCACATTGATTTTATCTTCAATCCAGAAAAGTCTGTTAAAATAGAATGTCATAGATCTACCTTCAATCATAACATCACTAACACGGTCTTTATTCCACTTATTTAGTTATTTAACCTTCTACATCCAATAGGTGGCAGTAAAGTCTCCTCTAACTTAAAATGACTTGACCCACACAAAGAAATCTTACGACAGCAAATAACAAAGTGATGAAAAAACACACATTTTATTTTCAACATCAGAGTATTAGTTTGGTACTCTGGTTGAATCAATTCATGACCCATTTAAGGACATCCAGGCTTTTTTTCAGCACAGCAGTTTGACATTCAGTGTCAGTCTGTTTTAACGGATTTCACTGGCTTTCTCCCCCGAGTAGCGAGGCCGGGCATGTTTTACCAGTAATCTGATTGGTGGTGTACCTATAGCAGGTCAATGTCCAGGTCCCCCGTTGATCTACTCTAAATGACACTGCAGTCACCTGCCAGAGTGCATGTGCCGTCTCTTGTGTTTCAGGATCTCTGTGGATGTGAGGTTGAGGTCCTCATCACACACGTCACAGTGATACACCCGGGTTAAACTGGACGCGGAGGCCGAAGAGACGCTGGCTGCCCCACTCTCTGGCTCTGAAACAAAACACAGAAAATATAAACATATTACATTCATCTATCTATGTCATTTAAATCACAGATTTTAGCTCAATAGGTATGGAAACATTTTTGTTAGCTTGTCTTTGCTTCTTCAATTTTTTTCTTAATCTTAACTGGAATCATTTCCCCCAGTTTTTCATTCACGTTTTAATTTATTTAACAGTAATTACCACCTTTTCAGTGAGTTTTTGCAATTCAGCAATCCTACTCTGAAAGGTTTCGAAACATACATGTCATGGAGAGATACATTTTTGTGAAATCTCAACTATTAGTATGAAAAAATACATATTTGCCAAAGAAAAACGTCAATGTTACCGTCTCCCTGCTGCTGTTCTCCAGGTGGCCTGCAGGTGGCCTCGTGGTGCATGCGTTCCAGAGGAGTTATGGGCATGTAGAGAGCACAGACGGGACAGGTCCAGAACGTCCGTAGACACTCACTGTAGAGGTCCCTAGAGTCCTGCAAGCACACACGGTCGGCCATGACTGTTAATATCAAGCCCTCTTGTAAGCTTATCATTTTACATATATATAAAAAAAAAAATAGCTATTTTATTTTTAGGTCTATGGAACTTTTTCTTTTTCCTTTTGTAAAACCTAAACCTTTATTGTGAAAACACAACTCCAATTAAGACACTCTTTCTCATTTCCAGAAAATAAATCTGTGATGTTTTACGGATGATACAAAAGTCCCTGACAACAGGAATTTCCTGCTGTTTCACTAACTCAGTCAGTCAGTCCACACACACACTCACACATAAACAGTTGTAGGTGAAGAAGCTGGTGACACGAAGGCCTCCTTTGATGGGGTCTGGCTTGGCCTCCATTCCCGGGAACAGCGGGTTGGGAGCGCTGTCTTCAGACACCTCTGACTGGCTCTGGGGACCCACGTACAGGTTGGAGGTCTGGAAGGCAGTGAGGCGACGCAGGCTGTAACTCACCTGGAGGGAGAACCACACAAACACACACACGGCTTGATGGAGCTTGCGAGGGCATATTTCAGAACATTTATAGCCTATGTGAATTCTATATGAACGAGTAGTCATATACATTTAATTAGTTTATCTTCTGTAGCACCTCTTTTCATAATTTAGGTTTGATATGAGCATCTCCAGTAGACTAGCTACCACTTACAAAACGTACATTTATCTATAAACTCTTACTAACAGTGTTTCAAAATACCCATAAAAGTGTTTAAAGAATAGCTAACCATAATAGATGATGCTATGGACATAGATGCTATATTAGGTAGCCACGGCTATAGTTACCTCGGTGTAAAGCATGAAGCGGACCAGGCGTTCGCTGAGTTTGTCCAGGTCCCGGCGAGAGACCCCCGGCTGGGCCTGCTGCAGCGCTCCCTCCACCCCGGCGGCGCCTTGCCTCAGCTGGGCCAGGAGGTGGCGCTCCCAGTCGGCGCGGAGGGTCAGGGCGGTGGACAGGACCTTCAGGGCCCCCTCTCCTTCCCTCAGCTCGAGCTCCAGCCAGCCGTCCACCACCAGCCGGGTGCAGTCCGCGTTGCTGTCGATGCAGTTGGCCACCAGCAGCAGAGCCTGGAGACACACACACACACACACACACACACACACACACACACACACAGGGACCGTAAAGGAGAGGCTGCTGTCATTACACTTTAAAATATAAATTAATTAACGTTAAAAATAATATAAATATAAATAAGAAATAAATAAACAAAAAATACAATTCAAATTTTATTATAAGGAACATACAAATTAAACCGCATAGGAATGTGTTAGACCCCACAGTCGTGCTGCTTTTTTACTCAGGCCATTCAGGTTTCACACAAACACTCACACACCGATAAGAACTACAAAACATAAACTGACTCACTGTCGACCTCATCACGTTAAACCACGCACAAATAAAGCAAAGTTACAGCACAAAACTCAAACAAGCCGTTTAACAGCACAGGCACCTAGCCAAACGGCCGTTTGTGATGAGGGACGTCTGGCACACACACCTGTAGGGCCGGGACACGCACACAGTTGGACACGTAAGGCTTGTTGGTCTCCAAGAGAGTGACAAAGGCCAGGAGCTGGTGTCGACTGCTGTCCCTGCTGTCAGGACCTTTGGGCAGGTAGAGAGACGAAAGGAGGGAGAAAGACAGAGAGAGAGAGAGGGACGGAGGGAGGGAGAGAGAGAGAGAGAGAGAGAGAGAGGGGGGGGGGGGGGGGTTAAAACAAAGATCCAACAAGACTAGTGTCATTACATAGTGATTAGTATGGAGATTGTGAGGGGAGCATTGTTGTAAAAGAGGAAACATTATTTCTGCTATTGTATGTGAGGTAGAGAAGTTGAATCCGATCAGTATGGAGACTTAAGGTGAACTGTATTTTATGACACTATGTACTAAATTGTTTTGCTATTGTACGGATATGAAAGCTGAAGATCACCTGTCTGCCTGTTCTCCTGGTCACCTCTTAATTTACTTTAAGGTAAAGGCTATCTTATTTGGGACAGTGAATATTGCATGGATATTTTAAAATAAGGGGTATTTATTTTGGGACAGTGAATATTGTATGGATATTTTAAGGTGGAGGGTATTTATTTTTGGACATTGAATATTGCTAGGATATTTTAAGATAAAGGGTATTTATTTTTGGACAGTGAATATTGTATGGATATTTTAAGGTGGAGGGTATTTATTTTTGGACATTGAATATTGCATGGATATTTTAAGATAAAAGGTATTTATTTTTGGACAGTGAATATTGTATGGATATTTTAAGGTGGAGGGTATTTATTTTGGGACAGTGAATATTGCATGGATATTTTAAGGTGGAGGGTATTTAGTTTGGGACAGTGATTATTGTATGGATGTGGGAGCTGAGTCTCACCTGTCTGCCGGTCTTCCTGCTCCGGGACGTGCAGCACCTCTGGGTCGCTGGCGAACACGCTGGTGGGGTGGATGACCACGCCCTGCTTGTTACGGGTGTGGAACACCTGAAGGACGTCACAACTAGGCTTGTTAATGAATGAACTGCCTGCAGAACACACTCACAAACAACGACAAAGTCAGCCATGTTTTAGCAGTAGTTTGTTTTGACAAAGCAGACAGTTCTGTCGAGGAAGGCAAAAATTACATTCTTTTTCAGGCAGAGAACATTCATACAAGTATGCAAAATGTTTGCAAAAAGCTTATGTGAAAGGGTCTCTGGTTAAGTCTATTTTCATTAAAACATGTTAACTAGGCCGGCTGGTTTGAGAGTTGCCGAAGCCCTTAGCCGTGGACTCACTGGTCAAATATGACGCTAAGCTGAATAAACAAACGGTCCCCAGCCTGACCCCTGACCTGTTCGGAGTCCTTGCGCGTGGCGTTGTGCTCATCGGGCAGAGCCAGCTGGGGGTAAAGGCCGCGGCACAGCAACAGTTTGAGGAGCGCTTGTTGGCGGGACGCCAGGTCCTGACTGGCGCTCGCCGCTTCCTGGAGCTCTGACACGTTGTGACGCAGCTTGAACTTCACTTCCTGTCGTCGGGGAGGGGTTGACAAACCGTCAGGGATGCGATAGGAGAAGCAACGGGAGGGTTTAATTTCTGCACATCAATATATCTGGAAAGTCCCAACCTAAAAATGGAAATTCCAGCCTGGCTATTTGAGTACTACAATGAGTAGTGTAGTGAGTATTGTGTACACACATCTATTTTTAGGAGAAATCCCATCCCTGAGTAATGACACACCTCCAATCAGTTGCACCACAACTCATTCTTTTGGACACCCTGAATAAGAACAGGCTACATCAAAATATACTTATGTCTTGGGGACAAAGCACTGCTTTAGAGGTCTATAATAGTCATGCCATCATTTTATACTCTGAGGTGAACACCTAACCTCAACTGTAGCCTCAGTTTGACCTTCAACCCCTCACCTGTATGTCGACGTTCTCCTCCTTGCCGTCCTTCTTGGATCTCCCTCCGAGCTCGGCGTCGGAGCCTGAGGAGCCCTCCCCCTCCTCGCCGTCCCCCAGCCGGAGCACCTTCCTGCGGCCACCCTCGCTGAGGTCGTGCTCCCTCTTCAGCTGGTGCAGTTTCCTCCTCTCGGTTAGCCTCTCCCGGCGCTGCCCGCGGTCACCACCAGAGGGCGCAGTGTACTGTTGCTCCAGCAGGCCGTGGCTTCGTAGCAGCTCCTGTCATGGCGGAAGACACAGGAACCACATGTTGCTTCACAGAGAATATATTAGGAGAGGCAAGTGCACGTGCGCACATGCACACGCACACACAAACAACAACACACACACAAATTAGCACACAAATCTATTATATATACATATCCCCTATTTTTTTTTTTTATATATATATATATTTTTTTACAGGAACTAGAGAGAAAATGTATTTTTAAAGCGTGCCAAACCTTGAACTGTCTGCGCAGGTTGACCATCTCATAGAGCCTCTGTTCCTCCAGACCTCTCCTCCGACACCACTTCCTGGAGCCTCCGCCTCTCTCTCCTTTTACCTGGACCGGATATCGCTGGCACATTAACCCCACTGAACCCTGTCACATTGTTATTACTATCAAAACAATCAGCTTGAATGGTTTACGACTAGTTTCATCTGGCTAAAGCCAAAGTAACAACTAAAATAGCAATTTAGGCAAAACCACAAAGGAAGTTCATGTAGGATATAAAAAAATTTATTCAAACGGCCTAATCTAGCATACATTACGACTGACAATTAGTTTACTACATAGACTTTAGTATCAACAGAGGCAAAGAAAAAAAGTGTCCAAAAGAGTTGTGCAGACCTGCACCCAGGCGTTGAAGGTGTTGAGCAGGGTGAAGGGGTCGCCGTGGTTACTGTGAAGCGGCTGGCGGGCGGTGGCACAGTCCGGGTTGTGCTGGGCGCTGCGGAGGAATGGAGACTGGACGCTCAGGGCAGCTGCCACCGTCAGCACCGGCTCCACCAGGTTAAACACCGAGCCCAGGACCAGTATCTTCCCTAAAGGGAAGGGTCAAAGGGTAAAGGTCAAAGGAGGCAAACATTTGGAATATATTCAAATAGGTGAACATACTTTAGGGAAAATGCATTTTTGGTTCGCTTAAGTATTTAGTCACGGTTTGAAAGTTTTACCTGTAGGCACCTCTACTTATAGAAATCTTTCCAGCATTTCTTCTCATATTAAAGACTTCAATGGACTTCTATCTTATTTGCATCCTATCTCATAATGACTGCAACATATGGCTTACACTTTGGAAAGCTGTACAAGACTCACTGGGAGTTTACAGGTTTGAGTGAAAGGACACCCTACCGATGACCACATCAACAGGCAGCTGGGCCAACAGGCTTCCAATGGAGGTGAGCTCCCCTCGTCTGTCTAGCGCCCCCTGGTCTTTCAGGTAGGTTACGGCAGTCGAAATGCTGGAAGATGGCGGAGGGTCGATGAAGACAAACGATAGTGGGTCTCCGAGATTCATGCTTTTCATCTGCACAGGGAATGTAAAGAAAAAAACATTATATTTTTTGTTGAGTGGTAAACACCTGGGCATTGAAGCATAACCAGGTAACTGAAACATTCCTATGTGAATATGTTCGTCCAGTCAAAGATAGTGATAATGAAACATTTTATCATAATACATTTTTTTTACCGTGTACAAAACATAACAAATTGCATTATCTAAACAGTACACCATGTCTTAATGTGAATTGCAAACCAGCATCCTGAAGTCTTCCTTCTTTTACCTGTAGTACCAGCGAGTCCAGTGCCACCCGGTGGATCTCAGGGACCGGATAGGGAGCGAAGGCGTCGTAGTCTGACTCGGCGTAGAGGCGGTAGCACACCCCTGGGCCCGTACGACCGGCTCGGCCCTTCCTCTGCTCCGAGCTGGCCCGGCTGATCCAGAACTCCTGCAGACGCTGCATCTTAGCCTTGGGATCGAAGCTCATCTCCTTCACCTTCCCTGGAGGGGTGGACACAATGGCGTTATAGGCAACCACCTTGACAGTCTATTTCTTGCTTAATGATCAATGTCTGACAGGTTCGTCCGGGGCTGATCAGCATAAAACCTAAAGTTTGTTTTACATCATGTTTTCTTCCACTGCACAGTGGCTATAAGGGGAACGTGGTTCTGTACCCGAGTCAACGACAAAGCGCACTCCATCGATGGTGACAGAGGTCTCAGCAATGTTGGTGGAGATGATGCACTTCCTCACACCGGGGGGAGAAATGTCAAAAACCTACAGTGAAACAAAAACCAACAGAATATATTCAACATCCTACAATACAAAAAGACAAAAGAGGCCATCCTTTATGCTATATGCTATACACATACACATTTAACATATGTTTAATTCATTGAACATGTTACATCCACATAAAAAATGTATTCACAAAAAAACAACGTAGAGAAAATAACGCATGAACAATTCCTAAACCAGATGCCTGCCTTGTCCTGCTGGGCTATTGAGAGGGTGCTGTGCAGTGGCAGGACGATCCAGCGCTGGGTGTGCGTGGCGTAGACCTGGCAGGCCTCCTGGATGGTGGAGATCTCGGCTACGCCGCTCAGGAACAGAAGCAGGTCACCCCGCTCCTCCGGTGGGTAGCGCTGGTCGATGCCCTGCAGCACCCGCAAGTACGGCCTTGGGTCCAGCTTCTCCGAGCGAGACGGCTGCTCCTCCGCCGGAATGGGCTGGTAGATCACCTAGTCACAGGGGTTGGTCTTAGTACGCACTCACTCCAGTGCAAGACAGTATAAATAACACAATAATAGAGGGACAGAGGGAGAGAGAAAGAGAGACAGGGACAGAGGGAGAGAGAAAGAGAGAGAGAGAGAGAGAGAGAGAGAGAGAGAAAAATATTAAAGTAAACTAAAGCCACTGCCACTCTCGTGCTTGCACTGCTTATATCCATGAATCTGAATTACTGTTTTCAAAATAAAAAGTTTACGGCCTATTAAATGTCTGTCACAAACTCACCTGTATGGGAAACAGTCTGCCGGGCACCTGCAGCACGGGGGCTCGGTCGAAGTAGTTGGAGAACAGTTTGATGTTGATGGTGGCTGACATGAGAACGAGTCGCAGGTCTGGCCGGCTGACGAGCAGCGAGCGCAGCACCCCCAGCAGGAAGTCACAGTGGAGGTGTCTCTCGTGAACCTCATCCACAATCAGCACCTAAAATAATAACAGCAAAAACAACAACGTGTGAAAGGTGCTTTACAAGACAAAGGCAATTGTGTCAGAAAACAAATATAATACGTTCTTTCATTCACTTAGTTAGCTTGGTTTCTTCCGAACTTTAGTCACTTACTCACTTAGCTGCTGATGCTACAATAGCTAATAAATTTAGTAAATAAATAATTTCTTACTTTCTGACTTCAATAATTTATGTACAAAACAATACAAGCCACCTTTGTAAAGGCCTCTCACCTGGTACTGATCCAGGGTGCCGTCCTGCTGGATCTGCCGAAGAAGCAACCCCTCTGTAAGGAACAGTAGCTTGGTGGCCGGGGTGCGGGTGGTCTCAAAACGGATCTGGTAGCCCACCTGTAGGAAAGGAAATATTCAATATTACATTTCTTACAAAAATAAATAACTTAGCTTAACTTAAAATATATGCATCAAAATCAAATCGTGTTTTATTCTAACTATTGATGCACATGGATGGGGCGACAACAACTAGAATAGCAGTTACGCAGATATAAATGTTTACCTTAGAGCCATATTGATTGAGGCTCTCAAAGCTGACCCTTTTGGCAAGAGATATGCAGGCTATGCGACGAGGCTGAGTACAGGCTATGTGATTAAAGCCAGAGGAAAGAAGGTACTGGGGAACCTGCGTGGACTTCCCGCAGCCTGTGTCCCCTGCCACCACCACCACAGAGTGGGTTCGGACCAGCTCTACGATCCGGTCCCGATACTGGAAGATGGGCAGGTTCTTCTGTTCACGGCGCAGTTTGGCCAGCTTCCCAAAGCTCTGCCTCTGGTTGAAGTCTAGGAAATGTAAGAGCGCAAGGCGACAGTCGGCAATTTCCTGAGTCCCTGGTCCGGACGATGAATTCGGCCTTTGTCTTTTATCCGACTTTCCAAGATGTTCCTCGATGTCTCCAGTACAAACAGAAACATTAATACGATAGCGGGCATCATAGACTTTTGGCAGACCTAGATCTACTCCTCGACTGTCACATTTTCCACCATCTTTAGCTTCCTTTCTGCCGCTGCTCTCAGCCCCCGACATGTCTTTTTTAGTTTTGAAACGCTGGAAGCGATCAAAGAAAGCCCAGAACTCCCTGTGTTCGGGACTGCCAGTCTGAATGTAGTCATGTTTACGGAAAAATATTTCATCCATCTGGGCACGGCATTCTGGGCTGTCCCAATCCCAGCTTCTGCCGCCGTCTCTTCCCCTCTTTTTTGAATCCATGCTTTCAAACGAGGCCAATCGTTAATACTTCACTTGACTAATCTATTCATTAAAGTTAGACATAAACATGCAAACCCATTTGACAGTAGATAAAGATACGAATGTGGTCGTGGAGCCAACGACTTAACGTTAGCTAGCCAACAAACACTAGCTATGTTACGTTAGCGCTATTTCAAAAGCATTTCTTTAATAGTTCCAGGGGTAAGTTATTGGTAAAAACAACATATAATTCTCTAGATAAACATGTTGTCCTGTGTTACTAAACATACATTGTTTTCGTCTATTTGTGATAGAAGAGTCGCGTGCAGCGGGTGACATCGTTGAAAAGAGTTTGTAATGGCGGAACAATAACAAAGATGGACCATTTCCTTTACCGTTCCGTACCTGAATCAGGCCCGTAAAAACTTTTTTTTAGGTCCGCACCACAGGTAGTAATTTATTTGAAAATAAACTTCTTACAAAGACAAAAGCACTGAAACTGTTGTTTTATAAATAAAATGATTTACATTTCGTTTATTACAATGTCCATGTTTTTTTCTTTCCTCTAATTAGGGCCATTATTCTCATCATTACAGTCATAGATCACCATCTTTATCTGGACCTACTTTTTAACTATCTCAACTCACAACTCATTTTTGTGTTTTATTTGAATGTTTTTTGGAGATTTATGTCAATGCGTTGATTTTCTACTGCAGAGAAACTCTGGGTCCAATAAGATACTCTGTTGAAAAGAACAATTGACTCAGATATATTTTATAGAAAGTGTACTTGGTGATAAAAAAAGGACTCTCACCAAGCTAACTATACCTGTTATCTGTAGGAAGTTGAATCAATTTCAGATGACTGATGAAAAGGGTCTGCTTCATCCATTTAAAGTAAAGCAGACGCTCAGAGTTGAACTCTATTGATATTGTTTTGAAATCTTCAACATGGTCCGCTGAAACCATGTAATAGTAAGTCTGATTGGGCTGAAAGTTTATCATTTCAGGACTGCACAAAGAGAAAAGATATGGGGCTTAGCCTAGATCTTATATAAAACCTGATTTATTTTTAAAATGTTTTTTGAAAAAGGCATGCCCTATGTCATCACTGGAGAGATTAGAGCAATAACTGTGTAGCTTACCCCGACACCACCAAGGTAGACGTTTTGTTTACATATCCTTTTAACTGAATTAATAATTGAGCCTGAAGTGAAGCGTTTCCTTCCAGACTAACCTTCAATAGAAATGGATAAACTGAGAAAAAGCAGAATAGGAATTACTTCATCGTCTCATGTCTTTCATTGAGCTGTTAAAAGCTGTATCCTTTATTTTGCAATCAGATATATAGTCTTGCACCGATGAATGAATAGTTACAATATATAAATATTTTTTCATTATAAACCTGCATTTGTACTTTACCACAGTAAGGTGCAGTTTTTGTCACATCGAGTACTGCTGTCAGTGGCTGGAACGGGATAGGTCGCTCCGCTGGCAACCAGCTTATATTATAACCTTTTGAGGAAATATAGAAATGCAATGTCCTCATAACAACAAAAATACAATGCTGTCACTACTAAAATATCCTCACAAAAAAAAAATATAGCGCAGTAATTACTTCCCAAATCCTGATGATAATTATTTTTTATTCTGAACAAAATGTTAACAAATATCTTTGTGAATTATTTGATAACATCTATTATATGACAAGGGGTGAAAATCACACTTAAAATATTTTCGCTCTCTCTCACCCAGCTGTGGACAGACATTGAGCCCCGGGAGATGACAGCGAGTGCACAGAGCCCCCTGGAAGTCTACCACAGCCTGACAGGGAAAGGCTGTGAGAGGACAAGGTGCCTGGATGGAGCTGGTGAACAATTTGAAGGCACGGTGGTGGCTACACAGCAAATACTGTTCTCCTAAATAGTGAAAATGAATGCTTTGACTTTATATAGTGTTTTTCTTTTGAGTGCTTTGATAGAAACGAGATTGAATATGATTCCTTTTCTTTATTTGATCAGTTATATTGTAACAAGTTGATACTATTCTCAAACTACTTACTGTTTTCAGAGGGGCACTGTTCCTAGATTGCCAAACCAAATGTTTGACACCGCATACAGTACTCACTGTTCATGAGAGCTTGAGGGCAGCCAGGAAGTAGATGTCCTTTACCGATGTAGAAATCCACATGTCCCACAGGCATGGTAAACCCTAAGGCAGCTACGGGCTCGTTGGCTGAAATTAAAGTGGCCAGAATACTTCGTGGTTCATCAAAACTGTTGTAGTATTCTGCGCAATACTGTGTAGCTAAGGCTACACAGCTTATGAGCATGCTCATACCATATATGTTAGAGTATGAATCTTACGATTAAAGTTGGTGTGAATCACATCTACGTACTGGGCATCAGTGTAATCCAGGGAGACGCTTTTATCAGCCTCAATAAACAAAGGCGCAAATGGATCCAGTCCTTAGCAACCAAATAAAAATGATGTAAGCCCGAGGACAGGGTTTTATGTTGGCGGGGTTATCTCTGTCTTTCACATCCTGTTAAGTGTACGTGCTTCTGCAGTGAGAAGCCACTGTACCTGTGATTCTCCCAATAGTGCTGTGCAGATAATGGCCAGCCACACCAGAAATATGAGCTCCCACTCCGAATCCTATTAAGTGAAACTTTTCCAGAGGCATTCCTGCTTCCTGCAGGGGAAATAAACCAAACCATAAGAGGAGTGAAACAAGAACCACTAATATGTATGTACTGTACAATATGTCTCTATAGAGAATATATTTAGGTTTAGTATGGGGTCTTTATGCAATACCATTTCAATAGTTGATTAACATAAATTAATTAACATGGATGAACTCACAACTAGTGACACTTATATATATATACACTTATATATTGTCTCAGTTGGTTACCCCTGTCAAAATAAACAAAAATAAAATATATTTAGATATATGGATTAACATGAATTAACAGGACAATGAACTCACACCCAGTGTGTTGATGAGTTCCGCCAGTCTTTCTCCAACCAGACGAGCACCTTCTGTGATCTCCTGCTGTGATGGTAGCAGCCAGTCTGCAGCCAGAACGTTATCCAGGCCCACCGCTAGCAGCTCCTTAGCCATGGTCCTCACCCACGTGGGCTGCACTGTCGCTGGTCTCCTTCCTGTTACTATCACTACCGTTGGGCTGTCTGAGTTCAGTGATAGACCTCCTGGATGGATCAAGGTTTTTTGTTTCACAGTTTGAGTTAATGTAAAAAAAAACTTTTTAATAAAATATAATGTTGGTCTAAAAGCCAGGTATGTGTGTAATTTCCAATCTGGGTGACTAATATTGATCCTTAATTTAACCACACAAAGTTGTATAGACCATTACATTTGGTTATAAAAACCTTGCCTGGTTTCTCTGCTGCTTCGACACTGAAGGGAGAACCACACGGGCTCTCTCCCACGTGGAACCTCAAGAGAGCTAGTTCTGGAGAGGCAGGGGTAATGCTGAGGAACTCAGAACACTGGACACGGTCGCCTGGGGGAAGGAGAGCCGTGACACGTCAGGATACCGAAACATTATTTCAAGCAGTGTTTTTAATCCATTTATTTCTACCGCTTATCCGGGGCTGGGTTGCGGTGGCAGCAGGCTCAGCAGGGAATTCCAGCCGTCCCTATCCCCAGCAACGTTTTCCAGATCCTCCTGGAGGATCCCGAGGCGTTCCCAGGCCAGACGAGATATATAATCCCGCCAGCGTGTTCTGGGTCTATCCCGGGGTCTCCTACCAGTAGGGCGTGCCCGGAAAACCTCCAACGGGAGGCGCCCAGGAGGCATCCTGATCCCGTACCACCTCATCTGGCTCCTTTCGACGCGAAGGAGCAGCAGCAGCTCTACTCCGAGCTCCCTCCGGATGACCGAGCTCTTTACCCTATCCCTAAGGCTGAGCCCAGCCACCCTACGGAGGAAACACATTTCAGCCGCTTGTACTCGCGATCTTATTCTTTCGGTCACTACCCAAAGCTCATGACCATAGGTGAGGGTTGGAACGTAGACCGACTGGTAAATCGCGAGTTTCGCCTCTCGGCTAAGCTCCTTCGTCACCACGACGGTCCGGTACAACGCCCGCATTACTGCTGATGCTGCACCAATCCGCCTGTCAATCTCGCGCTCCATTTTTCCCTCACTCGTGAACAAGAACCCGAGATACTTGAACTCCCTCGCTTGGGGCAGCAACTCACTCCCAACCCGGAGAGAGCACTCCACCGTTTTCTGGCAGAGAACCATGGCCTCAGACTTGGAGGTGCTGACTCTCATCCCGACCGCTTCACACTCAGCTGCAAACCGCTCCAGTGCATGCTGAAGGTCACAGTCTGAAGAAGCCAACAGAACCACATCATCTGCAAAAAGCAGAGAAGCAATTCTGAGGTCCCAAAACTGGACACACTCCTCCCCCCGGCTACGCCTTGAGATTCTATCCATGAAAATCACAAACAGAAGCGGTGACAAGGGGCAGCCCTGGCGGAGTCCAACACCCACTAAAAACGCATTTGACTTTGTGCCGAGTATATGGACACAGCTCTCACTCCGGTTATTTAGGGATCAAATGGCTCGTAGCAACGACCCCGGCACCCCATACTCTCGCAGTACCCCCCACAGGACGCCCCGGGGGACACGGTCATAGGCCTTCTCCAAGTCCACAAAACACATGTAGACTGGATGGGCAAACTCCCATGCCCCCCCAAACAGCCCCGCAAGGGTAAAGAGTTGGTCCACTGTTCCACGACCAGGACGGAATCCGCATTGCTCCTCCTGGATTCGAGGTTCGACAATCGGTCGGAGTCTTCTTTCCAACACCCTGGCATAAGCTTTCCCAGGTAGGCTGAGAAGTGTGATACCCCGATAATTGGAGCACACCCTCCGGTCCCCTTTTTTAAAAATGGGAACCACCACCCCGGTCTGCCATTCCAATGGTACCGTCCCCGACCTCCACGCGACACTGAAGAGGCGTGTCAACCAAAACAGCCTGACAATGTCCAGAGCCTTCAGCATCTCGGGGCGAATCTCATCCACACCCGGCGCCTTGCCGCTGAGGAGCTTCCCAACTACCTCAGTGACCTCTGCCAGGGATATTGCTGAGACTTCCCCCGAGTCTTCGAACTCTGCCTCCTCCACAGAGGACGTGTTGGCGGGGTTAAGAAGTTCCTCAAAGTGCTCCTTCCACCGCCCGACGATATCCCCAGTCCGGGTCAGCAGTTCTCCTCCCCTGCTCAACAGAGCCTGGGCCAATCCCTGCTTTCCCTTTCTGAGCCGTCTAATGGTTTGCCAGAACTTCCTTGAGGCCAACCGAAAGTCCTTCTCCATAGCCTCACCGAACTCCTCCCACACCCAGGTTTTTGCTTCTTTGACTACTGAAGCTGCTGCCCTTCGGGCCGCCCGGTACCTGTCTGCTGCTTCAGGAGACCCCTGGGCCAACCAAGCCCGAAAGGCCCCCTTCTTCAGTCTGACGGCTTCCTTCACCGCTGGAGTCCACCAGCGGGTTCTTTGGTTGCCGCCACGACAGGCACCGACGACCTTCTGACCACAACTCCTAGCAGCCGCTTCCACAATGGAGGTTTTGAACATGGTCCACTCGGAATCAATATTCCCAACCTCCCCCGGGATGCACGAGAAGTTCTTCCGGAGGTGGGAGTTGAAGACCTCCCGGACAGGGTCCTCAACCAGACGTTCCTAATTCACCCTCACTACACGTTTGGGTTTACCGGGTCTGTCCGGCAGCCTCCCCCGCCATCTGATCCAACTCACCACCAGCTGGTGATCAGTTGACAGCTCAGCTCCTCTCTTTACCCGAGTGTCCAAGACATACGGCCGCAGGTCTGACGATACGACCACAAAGTCGATCATCGATCTGCGGCCTAGGGTGTTCTGGTACCAGGTACACTTATGAACCTCCCTATGCTCGAATATGGTGTTCGTTATGGACAATCCATGCCTAGCACAGAAGTCCAACAACAAAGCACCACTCTGGTTCAGATCGGGCAGGCCATTCCTCCCAGTCACCCCTCTCCAGGTTTCTCCATCGTCACCCACATAGGCGTTGGAAGTCCCCCAGCAGAACTATAGAATCACTAGATGGCACCCTTTCCAGGACCCCACTCAGCGACTCCAAGAAGGCCGGATATTCCGAACTGCCATTTTTTGCATAAGCACAAACAACAGTGAGAGCCTTCCCCCCAGCGACTCGCAGCCGCAAAGAGGCGACCCTCTCGTTCACCGGGGAAAACTCCAATACAGCGGCACCCAGCCGGGGACTCGTAAGAATCCCCACACCTGCCCGGTGCCTCTCACCCTGGGCGACTCCGGAAAAGAAAAAAGTCCAGCCCCTCTCCAGGACTTGGGTTGCAGAACCAGAGCTATGCGTCGAGGCGAGCCCAACTATGTCTAGTTGGTACTGCTCCATCTCCCGCACTAGCTCCGGTTCCTTTCCCACCAGAGGTTACATTCCACGTCCTTAGGACCAGTCTACGATGCCAGGGGTCAGCACGCCTAGGTCCCCGCCTATGCCTGCCACCCGATTGGCATTTTGGAATTGGCATTTGGTGTTTTTAATTGTGATTATTCAAATAGTTTTTAAAATTTTAATCAGTCTGTGAGACAACTTCATACATTCATTGTCTTTAGGGCAGTTATCCTTACAGTACATTGAGACTCATTCCAGTCGGCTTTAATTGCCACCCAATGTTTCTTTGATTTGCTTTTATTCATAATTAGGCCATCCTTACAACAAAGAGGCCATTTGCCTTTTTATTATTTTCCAAATCAATCATGATCTTTGTTTAATTCCAACGTTTTTGTTTGAGGGAAAAAAACTACAATGTGAATAATAAAGACATCTCTCTTACCTGTGGCAGGGCTATAGAAGAAACAGAAAAATAATGACCACAAGACACAAAAGCTCCTCACAGCTCTGCAGTTATATCCAATAGTACTCCATAACAAGGCACTTTCCAGGCACTTCGCCATCTTGTGCCCAATGCAAATCTCTTGTCTCATATCTGCCAGAGCACTTATGTCTTTCATAGCAATCAGATAAGCCTCAGTAGAGGTGGAGACTGGAGAATAATTTGTTTTGCAAATACTTGCAGTGGAAAAGTCTTCTAAACATGGCCTTTTTTATACAAATAATCAGTATAAAATGAAGGCGCAAAGGCTATACCAAATATTATTTACAGACACCTCACATAGTGGATCTGAAAGAGCAGAGTTTTAAAATCATATCAATATTTTTTATTTAAAAACAAATAAGAATTAATATTTACACTTATATTTCATGCATATTGCAGTTTTAACATCCAAAGTAAAGCTATTAGAATCTATTTATAGTGCCGATGTTCAACTTAATGCTATGCCTAATTCTTTAAAATCTATTAAGCTTTTATTGTGCTTACACATTAGCGCTACATAAAAAAAATTTGCAATCCCTGAAGAAACAGTCGATGGAAAAAATCCAAACACTACAGAAAAAAATCACATTACAAGATCAGTATTGCCCCCTTACAATCAACTTTACACTTAGCTCTATAATATCAGAAGGTACAGTATGTTTAGGATGATGAAAAAATACAAGTTATTATGATGAAGCAGTAGTCTATATTATTTTAAAATAAAATGCCAAGTAAAAATAGGAGTATGATTCACATTCAGGAAACTGATTGAGTGACAGTTCAAGTTATCTTTTGATAGAAAAATATAATGGCAAGAAAAGTTTCAGAATGTTCCCAAAAACTGGTTTACATTTCATACCTCTCCTGTACATCTATGTAACAATCGTCCTCATATAATTGTATCTAAACAAATACTTCAGATACAATTTTATGCTTCATAAGAATTTCAAAATGCTAAATACAAATAGTTAAATGATAAAAAAATTTACATTTATTTACATTTAAAACATTTCAATCCCAACCCAACAATCCCATGATGGAAAAATACAGTTCGAACGCACAATTTGCTGCAAATACCTTTCAAACACGATCCCAAACAATTAAGACTCTTAAAAAAAAGTTAACATATCTTGATAGATACCAGCCCTGACATTTGTGCTGTATCTCCAATGTAGGAGCGTTAATCTAAAATCCGTTGTCCCTCTCAGATCAAAAACAATTACGTTGAAAATTGGTCTCTCTCTCTTGTGCTTCCGATAAAGGACCCTTTTATTCAGAGAAGCCAAAACAAGCCCTGAAATGAGGTACTGAGCTTCCAATATGTCCTTGCTTATTTCCGAACTGTATGTTTTCTGTCCCAAGAGGCTTACACTCCAGTTTTCTCTTTGAGCCAGCCTCGGAACTTGGTGACCATCGAGTAGATGCCAGGCTTATTCCTCCGTGCACAGCCGTCTCCCCAGCTTACCACCCCAGCCAGGAATGTACGACCTCCGACTGTTGGACTGGATAGAGGACCACCAGAATCACCCTGAGAGAGAGAGAGAGAGAGAGAGAGAGAGAGAGAGAGAGAGAAAAAAAAAAGATTAGTTAAAAAATTTGCTTGTAAATTATTGACTCGGCATGGTAAACTAACTAATTCACCCGTGGCAAAATAACATATTTAGCCAAACAAAAAAACAAGTTGGTTTCTTGAACCTGTCCTTCAGGCCTAGTGCATAATACTTAAAAAATGATACTCTTCACATTTAATTCAATACATTGTATCAATAGGTGAGTATGGAAAGGTGGCCATTGAGAGGTGAAAGGTCAGTGAGGGTTTTTTAAGGGGGGATGGCGTCAGGTACCTGGCACGCGTCCACCCCTCCTTTGAGCACACCGGCACACATCATCCTGCTGGTAATCTGTCCCGTCATCAGCTCGTTACACACAGTGCCATTGATGATGCGCACCTCAGCCTTCTGCAGCACTATGGCACCAGTTCCTGCAACAGACACTCACGCAAATTAATCAAACGTTTAAATATGTATGTTTATAAAACTTAAAAAATGAGGGGTATCAGTTCTCAGGAGCAGATTTGAATAATGCCAGCCTGGCAAAATCGCTGTCATTAAAGTATGTTCTACAAAAAAAAAAGGACAGTGTGTTTATGCTCTTTGACCCAAACCCACCTCCCTCCCTCGTGGCCCCCCAGCCGCTGATCCAGACAGAGTTTCCCACGGGGAAGTCGTGCTGTGCCGCCGGCAGGCAGATGGGTCTGATGAAGTCGGTGAAAGTCAAGGGGCTGTCGAGCTCCATCAGTGCTATGTCGTTGTCAAAGGTGTAGCTGTTGTAGTAAGGGTGGGGGATGACCTGTTTCAGGTCCCTCCTCACTACGTTCTTCCCGGTCTTCACACTCTGGGTGTGCAGGCCCATGTAGGCTTCCCAAGTTGCTGGCTGGGAGTACCTGAGGACACATAAACCAAAATATAAAAAAAATATATCAAGATGGCAACGAGTAGCAAAATATACTGTATAAACGTTGGTAGGTTCCACATAAGCCATGACTTATTTTTATTTTCAATTTAAACATGTTCTTGAGTGTAAAGGAGCTAATGCACAGTTAACAACTAAGTAAATTCAAAGGACTGATTCAATCAAAACAATGCCCCATTATGTTTCTGAAAAAGCTATTTTTTGAATGGGTTGCAAAATCTAACTTCTTAATACACAATGATGTGAGTTGTCACTTTGGATATAGGGAGACTGCGGGAAACTAGGATATATATTATATATATTATATATATTATATATATATATTATTATATAATTATAATAATAATAATAATAATACATTTGATTTATATAGTGCTTTTCTAAAACCCAAAGATGCATTGAAAACATCAAATATTGCGTGGGAGGAAGTTCTTACTTGACCCTGCCCTCGTCTTGTACGCAGTGAGCGGCCGTGACCAGCCAACGCTCGTTGATGATGGACGCCCCACACACGTGACCCTGGTTCTTGAGCTGGAGGCTGACCTGCCAGGGAAACTCCCCCTCCTCCGCCGCCTGACCACCCACAATACGAGATGTCCGGAACTGACTCTTCCCACAGTCTAGAAGGTGGCAACGATCAGCCAGTTAGTCACGGCGTGACCTTGCCTCAGACACTTTCCGTATCGTTTTTTTAGGTCTGACTAAAAGCACACAGACACTTTTTTTTTTAAATCACAGTGAATGGTGTTAGATTTTGTTGACATACTGCAGTTCTCCTCGTCAGATTTATCCTCACAGTCTGGTACCCCGTCACATTCTGGGTTCACCTTACTGATGCATTTCCCGTTTTTACATTTATAGGTAACATCAGTGCATTGGATAGTGTCTGGGGAGAGAAGTGGAGAACTAAATACACACACAAAAAGACATTTGAATGTTTACAAATAACTGTCACTAAGAAAAAAGAATACTAAACTGTGATTGTTTCATCTGTTCAGATTAAAAGGATTGAAAGGAAGAAAAGTAATGATCCTACCACTTCTGCCACAGTTCAGCTCGTCGGACATATCACCGCAGTCGTCGGTGCCATCGCAGCGCTTTTTCTCGGACACACACTTCTGATTGGCGCAGCTCAGCTCATCACTCTTACACCCGCAGTCCATTTCATCTGTGTTGTCCCCACAGTCGTCGATTCCGTCACACTTCCAAAGCTTGGACTTACACATGCCGTTTTTACAAGAGATTTGCTCTGGCTTGCACGCTAGTAAAACAAAGAAAAAAGTAGCTTGGCTCTGACTACTATCAACCAAAAATCGAAATAATGTTTTTTTTTTTTATTATTATTTAAAAGCACCACGTTCTATAATGCAGGTTGCAAGTACTTACTACAGGCCATTTCATCACCCATGTCACCGCAGTCATTCCAGCCATCACACTGCTGTTCAACAGAAATGCAGCGCATGCTGCTGCACTGGAATTTACCAGGACAAGCTGTGGGTTGGACGAGAGAGAGAGAGAGAGAGAGAGAGAGAGAGAGAGAGAGAGAGAGAGAGAGAGAGAGAGAGAGAGAGAAACGTGTCAGGGCTCAAATTCAGTGTCAAGAAGAGTTCCAAGTGGAGGTGGTCATTTCATTTCAAAGTTCCGACTATCTCTAGCGCTGTTTTTGCAGCCGCACGGACATCGTCTGAGCTGTATCTAATTCTGGTGGTGGATGATTGTGAATGCAATCATTCTGGTACCCGTTCATTCAGTGTGGTGGTGTGAAAACCACTTGATATGGCTTAATTTTCTGAGTGAGTGAAATGTGGTTCTAGACGGTGCTTCTTAGATACCTGTATCCCCACTGTTGTTGCCTAGTGTTTAGTGTTAAGTCTTCCTGCGTCTGTTGTTTGTATACATACTGTATCACTGACCTGATCTATCTCTATCTCTATAAAGTCCCACTCACGGTTGCTGGCGTCAATGGCCTCGTATTTAGCGCTGAAACCTCGGTCCACGTTGGAAGAATCTGTGTGAAATGATACGGTCATCGAGTTGCGATCACTGGTCATTGTGACAGAGTTGGCAGGCTTCTCCCCACAAATCCTGAACCACACACGTTCACGCACATGCGCACGCACGCACATGCACACACACACAAACGCACACGCACACACACACACACACAGAGAGAGAGAGAGAGAGAGAGACAATGGGTTGAAATTGGTGTTCGATGTGCCAAAGTCAAGACTGAGGAAATGGTCTAAGTTGCCATTGTTGATGAGTCTATTGATTTCTCCAAGGGTGCCCAAGTAATGTGATAAATTTTTGATGGCAGTGTATGGTATGTCTTTGTGCAATATCAAATTGTTAATGAAAATGAAATAAAATGCAAAAAATTTAAAATAGAGCTTAACTAATAAAACAAAACGACATAAGACAATTGAAAACTGTTTAAGTAGGACTGACTTCTTCCCGTTGACCTCCACGTAGTCCTTGGTACACAATCCCTCATCCTTTAGTCCCAGCTCAGACAGAAGAAACTGATTGAACGTCAGTTTCACAGATTTACCAATAGGGACCTAAAACACCAAACACACATATCTTAATGCATTTGTAAAAGTGATGATATTGTAGAAAAATACAAAAAAACAACAACTAGGGTTGCATTAATATGATAATGGTTAGTGTGTGTGTGGGGGGGGTTGAAGTTTTGTTAGGTTTAAAAAAAAGAGTGTCGGCTTTGTGCACAGGCTTTAGTCTCACATTGATGGTCCATTCACAGTCGATGTTGGATTGGTAGAAGTTTGGGAAGTTGGGAGATGTAAAGTTGCCTCTATCCCCTGTCAGAACGGCACCACACGCTAGAGCTAGAGGATGGAAGCAGAAGACACCATAATAAGACAACATAGTGGATTGTGCGTTGAGCATTTGATGCAGGGATCACACAAGCTTATTAACTCCACTGTTTTTTTAAAAACTTTTATTACAATATTAATAAAGACTGAAGTATAGTTCCACAATTTGACTGCGTGTCTGAAAAGGTAAATTATTTGTGCCTTTATCGATGTAATCACAAGGGAAGAAGGTGGTGGTGGTGGTGGGGGAGGGGGTTGTGTGCCATACACACCTTTGCTGTCGCGTGGGATCTGGGATACCTTGGCCCTGATTCCGGGGTAGTTCCCCACTTCGTTGGTGATCAAGGTGACCAGCATGACGTTCCGAGAGGACAGGAAGCCTAGCGGGTCACTGGGTGAGATTTTCCCACAAACCCTATCGGAAGACAATCAACATTCAGATATACTGGTCATTAATGAACTCCAAGTTTTCTTTTTCAGGCAGGCTAATCAAGGACATGCTTTGAAGTGGCTCAGTTGAAATAGAAAGCAGAGAGCCATTGAATTCACAATATTTTTTACTTTTAACAAAAAATTTAAGTATTTCGTTCCAATATCACATGTACAAGGCCATAACAAATATAATTCTAAGATGTACATATAGAAGACATGACAATGTCTGTTAAGCCTAAAGAGTTTAGCCAAATATATAACTGGTTACTCTACTTGCCAAAGAGAAGCAAGGCAAAGCGTTAACTCACTCTTCCATTAGACGGCTCTCAATGGCCACAAGGGAATCGTAGATCCTGACAAAGTCGTTGCTGCAGTTCCGCTCGAGGTCGAAGTGCTCAAAGTCCAGCCTGACGATGTTGCCCTTGTCAGCCCTCAGTTGCCACTGAATAAACGTGTTGGGGGGGTAAGGAGTGTTTGGGAAACCGGGGGACTGAATCGTCCCGATTTGATTTGGCGTGGCGTGAAATCCAATGCTAGGGTTACCTGGAGACACAGAGATAGTTTAGTTAATCGTTTTCTTTGTTAAAGAAACAAAACATATGTTTTGTATATAATTTTAACTCACTTGCAAATGTTCTGGTCATGCGAGGATCCAGTTCTACAGAAAGGAACACAAGCAGAGAGGACATTTTTATGATCACAAATAAAGTCATAAAACTGCTAGACAATAGTCAGGACACGCTAAGAAAACCTCCAAAACAACAAACCAAACACACAATCGCAATACAATCCAACAAACTGAAACCATAGTAATCTTCCCTAAAATGCTGAACAAAATAAATGATTTACCTGAGTTCAGTACTGTGTCGATGACCAGGTCGCCGCCTGACCTGGGCCCGCTGCTCCGACCAACCTTGATCGAGGACATGGTTCTGTCCACCGCTGCTGCTTGGCTAGCTGGCACATTGAACTGAGAGAGGTAGTAGGCTATTACACTGCCCTCACTAGAGTAGGAGACAGGGACAGAGGTTAGACCAGTAGTAGGCTATCACACTGCCCTACACATAGGTTTTAGAAACAGCAGAAGCGATTGCAGAGTTCTGTGTTTGGACATTATCGTTGTATTACAAACTTTACTAAACAAGACAGGCACTATACTTAAATAACCGTGAAAGAAAAAATGCATCAGTTAGAATATTTCTGTAACAGTTTTTTCTCTCTGGCCTGTTTTGATCTGATCTGCGTTGATCTGTGTTGTCTTGCGGGTTACCTGAATGCCTGAACACTGGCCTTCACAAAATATTTGGAGAGCTGGGGGGTCTTTGTGTAGATTTGTTTGAGCTAAAGAGAAAATAATTAATACCATCGTTAGTGGATCCATTAGAGTATTATTGAGCAGAATTTTATAATTGTGATGTATGGAAAAGCAAGACTCCAAGAGAATTCCAGTCGGTCTCACCTGTGTAATGACCTGGGCAGACAGGGCTTTGAACTCAGGGGAGGTGGAGTTCTCGTATGCATCCTCAAAAACCTGGTTGGTAATCCTCATGGAGCCGGAGTAAACTTTGTTGATGCGCTCATCCTTGCGGTCTGCAAGCCCAAAGGAACACCTCAGTCAGCAGAGGACACTTTTTATAGGACGTTTATTTAATTAAGATAGAATAACATGCGATAGATCGTTCTATAATATGGGTGTTGGCCTAAGGGTGGTGCAGTCACATGCATATGGCCAAGGGGCCTATTTCAACATGAGCTGCTCCATCAGTCGACCTTTTGATATTTATAAACTCCTAAAGCTAAACATTTTAATATATTGCGTTTTGTACAGAAAACTGCTTGTTTGTCTCACTGTAAAAAAAGAAGAAGTAAAAAAGTAGAACCATCTATTTACAGTGAAAGCTTGGCAAAAAAGTGTTTTGTTTCTCATGCAACTTATAGAGATAAAGTACCATAAGCACAGTGGGGTGAGTTTGATTTCTACACATCATAGAGCCTCTTCATAGAGCCTAAAGTGGAGGGGGTCACTTACAGTGGAAATGCCAAACCAGCAGGCCAGTCATCAGAGCTATAACAGCAGCAAGAATCACCACTCCAACTATTGCCCCTATTTTTCCTGGACCTTTCTTTTTTTCCAACTTCTTGCTGTCCGACACCGGCAAAAATTGTACTTGATTGTCCCAGTCACGGTCCTAATGTGCAAGGGGAAAGAGAGAGAGTCAGTAAAATTACAGCCAGAAAGACAGAATAAATAATGAAAGTAAATAAAGAAGCTTTGTTTAGCCTAATCGCATCATGCTGTGAATGCCTTGTTTGTGCGGGTTTCCTTCGGGTACTCCGGTTTCCTCCCACCATCAAAAACATGCTCCATTCTCCTACCAGTGCCCTGACCAGTCACTGCCAATTCACCTGGAGTCGGTCTGTGTGTCCTATGTCCTAAGCAAGTCTGTCGTAATATGTTGAGTGAGCAAGTCTGGCGCAAATTGGCTGCTGTGGTATCACTCAGACTGAGTGTTGTGTTTGATAGCTGTCGGTCCATTCGTTGTTCGTTCTGTGTAATTAATTGGCGACCAATTTGTGTGAAGCGCTTTGAGTCTCGAGAAAAGCGCTAAAAACTAAATAAAATGAATTATTATTATTATTATTATTATTATTATTATTATTATTAATAATATACATTCACAATTCTGAAACTATATCAAATATTGTGTCAGTGTTTTCAAAGTTCACCCCACAAAGTTGCAGATCAAGCCACTACACTGGGAGAAGAGCAGCGGAGACAAAAAATAAAAGCATGTATGTGAATGAGGGAATGTGTATTTCAGAAATGTCTTGTCTTTTGTGATGAAAACACAACCTGTGGATTTAGGATTCCCGTAGCTGAATCATTGTGTGTTTGAATGAGTTTGTCATTTGTCAGCACAACCAACTCCTAGAGTGCAAGACAACCATACAACTGTTTCACTCCAGTGTATCAAACATTCTCAAACAAAGCAGTCTTAACAACATTGGAGTAGTTTTGTGGTTGTATTGCAAACAAATGTTGTACAACTGAACTATAGAAATGCGTCCTATTAACTTGTGATCAAAATGCATTCATCGCTAACGAGTTGTGTTTACTGAGAAGCAGTAGGAAGGGAGGGAGGAATGAGAAGAGGATGGGGGGGGGGGGGGTAGCAGTTTCAGGGAGGGAAATCTTGTCAAACCTGCTGGTAACAAAACCTAGCCTACCGTGCTGTACATGTACAGCGTCATCAACAGGAGGTGGAAGAACAGCGTTTAACAAGATCACAGATTCAATCCGCAAGCCATGCAAATTCCATTGCCTGACTGCGCATTGAGTAGCTACAAATCATGCCCAGACTGACATATCTAACTAGTGTACACTTTCAGCAATTACTTTTATAGTAAGAAACAACCCAACTCGTTAGCACTGCCAAATCACTGAAATGAATACAAGATAAACGTGAGACAGAAATGACCTGAAATTAACAAAGCTACTACATTAGCTTAGCTTGGAGTCACAATGCTAAAGCAAATGTTGCAGGTATAGGTTATTATGATAGGTTATGATAGGTTGATTCTATAGGGGGGCGGGCTTTCTTTGGCTTGTTGTACTCGTACACAATGTAGTGTTACAAAATCTATTAAATAAACAAACAGAAACTGAAAACACACAAATCAATCTATGTATACTGCTTCCTGTAGCCTAGTTCCTGCAGGGTCATTCATGTAGCCACCTCCTAACAAAAATGTTATCTTCCTAGGAGTGACAACTGTAATTCACCTTAGGGCAGTGTCAGGGTGTCTGTGCAGACGCACAGCAGATCACAAACCGAGTCCTAAACCCTGGTAGCATGCGCAAAAAAGAACTTCAAGAACAACATTTACAATTTTACACCAACTATTTTTAATACTAGGCTAGACAACAGCGTATTTGTACTA
This sequence comes from Galaxias olidus, assembly GCA_026901105.3. Classification (NCBI taxonomy): domain Eukaryota; kingdom Metazoa; phylum Chordata; class Actinopteri; order Galaxiiformes; family Galaxiidae; genus Galaxias; species Galaxias olidus. The sequence continues at coordinate 162,704 of JAPMUY010005109.1, read as the reverse complement.
CCAAGCCAAATCAAAAGGCACAAGACATGAGAAGCAGTGCCATTGTAAAGAATATCAGGAACGGGAATGGAGATTCAGTGACCCTGCCAGTCATCTTTAAAAACTTAGGTTCACGTGAAATTGCTTTCATCAGCCTGACTGTGTGTGCAAGCTATATGTACAAACTGCTAGCAGTCAACATCTAGCCAAACTCCAACCCCCTTACTAATGAACCAGAGCACTGCAGGTCCATCACACAGCTGATATAATGTAAACAGGAGGCAATGCAGGTTCACCACCATCATATGTAATCATATAAGGGTGGAATGCCATGCTAAAGGGCAGCATATCACGAGTGTTGATATTTTGCAATTTCAGAAATGGAACTACTTTTATACCATCTGCCCTACTTTTAAGGCCAACTTTCAATCCAAGTGCATGGTCAGACTTGAACTGTGTCTATTATAGTGACTAAAGAAACTGTGGACCACCACTTCAGCAAAATCCAGTCCTTTCAATATCCTGGTTATTGCATGTGTAATGTATGTATTATTGAATTATTATTAAAGGTTTGTAAGATAATCAAGTCACATTTTTGCACAAGCCACGATAGTAATTTTAAGGTGATTTTGATTTCATTTTGTTGTGTTTCATGCCTACCTGCTGCAGTACCCCATTCATAGCACAAAAACTATTCATGCCGAGTTTAGACTTTTGTGTAAGAAATTTGTTAATTCGTTACAGTTTCAACTATCTCTAGAATACAGTATAGATGCACAAAATTACTTTACTTTATAATGCATTTATGCATTTAGCTTTAAGCTGGCCAAACCGTATGTTTGCAATTAGGGGCACATCACAATGACTATTAAAGACTCAAACCTTCAACAATAGCTTACATATCTAAATGTTATCTATTCAGACATAATGTACAGCATTATAATGTATGTCCACAACACATTAATCTTTGTAGTTTGTCTCAGCCTCACACACAAAAATCAATTCATTTATGAACATTAAGAGAAAGCTGGATTGTGAGAAAGGAGACAGAAAAAAACAAATAAAGAGACATAAAGTTGTAATAAAGTGTTGACATACCTTGGACTTTGGAGTATATTTCATTCCACTATCCATGTAGTCCATCCTCCAGCCGTACGTGCTAGTTGTAGATTTCAGGCAGCAGTAGCCTACTATCGGGAATTACTAAGGTAAACCTACAGGCCCGTGTTCCTGATCGGAAACCAGGTAAACTACCGTTTAACAGAAATCACACAGACGGCAACTAACTCTTATCCAATACAATTAAAATAAGTTAGAAAATTTGAAACAACAAATAAAATCTATAAAAGTAAGAAAAGTGAACTATTACTTAAGGTGTTGTCGTATATCCCTGTGAGAAAATCGTCGACAAGCGTGATTTCAAAACACCTTTTTCCGGGGAGATTCTGGTTTCAGCGGGCGTGGCCGAACTACACCTGTAAACTTCCTGTTTCCACCTGTCTGTGTTGAAGGAATGGAGTAGGGTAATGCAACGGAAACTGCGGCAGAAACAAAAACAATTTACCTAAAATCTTTGTCGACATAATATAAGGGTGACTAAATTGATGTTGTGTCTCATAGGCCTACATTATGTTATTTATCTTGCTTTCAAACACATTAAATTATTCTGTTATGTAATGGAAAGTAGCTTACTGTTACTTTCATTTTGGTAATTGTGAAATGCATATGTTGTATTTTTTGAGCTTTTCGAATTAGTCATTCACTGAGTTGTTTCTGTCTGTGCTCTGTGCGTCACCTTATATGACACAAGGGTTTCAGTTGGGATCATTTTTTATCCCTGAAGAAATTCCCCTGACACGTCATCTCCAAGAATTTTTACTGTCAGTCTGTCGGCTTCATCTACTAATAAAAATAGCTAAATATACTAATATAACCCACAACATTCTATCCTATGAATGAAATACTAATACAAAGTTATTATTAATATTACTGTAAAATAACACTTTGTCTGGCCTAATATTTACTGAAGTTTCCTGAAGAGTCTGAGTCAGTCGTCATCAACGTGAAGGACACTGAAAACGTGCCAACATAATAAAGAGACTGAACAAACCAAGTGGAAGTAGTGAGTTTATTGATGTTTTTCCCCCCTGTAACCATAAATCTGTTTCCATTGGTATCAATCAAATTTTGTAATTTCACTAATATGCATATTATTTAAGTATCCCGATCCCCTCCCCCACAATCAAGCAGGCAATTACAAGATTGAAGCCATTTGGGTGCATAGTGAGACAGTCACATACAGAGATACTGTCACAGGAAGAGAAAAATAGAAAACAAGAAAACAAACTCAAAAATATATGTCATATAAGAACAATGCACACCACAGGTAATACCCCCAGAAGTAAGCCATGATTGCAACATCAACTATACAGCCATACAAAGACACTACTAAGAGAAAGAGATAACTAAAACAGATGACACAATAGGATTTAATTTTTCTTGCTTGTGTTGTTGCTCTTAACAGTAAAAAATACACAAGTTAGCTTTTATCTAGAAACCAGTTCTCCGAGCCTTTACCTGCCTATCTGTTTGTCTCTGTCTGTCTGCACAGCCCACCAGCTCCTAATTGTCTTTAAGATGGCTTTGTCAATAAGAGGCTCTTTACACTGTGCTGTGCTTTAGGACCAGCAAAGCAAACAGCTATGACGATTAGTATTTTGGAGCGTTTCGTATTACGTTTTTGTACATACTAAAATGTGTGGTCATATGTATACGGACTGTTTCTTTTGATTTGTTCACTTGTTATTATATTTCTGGCATATTGTCAGTTTTAATGGATTTTATGATCTTTTGGTTTGAGAAAAACAGGTGTTACTTTAATCTAATATAAAACTGGGAATATATTTCTGTATGGGAACATTTCAGAGACAAAAGAAAAAAAAACATCCACAATACATTCAACTATTTGTAACACACGCTGTATTTCATTTGGGAATCATTTTAAGATCGGTTTGAAATTACTTCTATGATGGATATGTGTATGTATGTGTAGGTGGAGGAGGCGGAGGAGGAGCAGGAGGGGGGTTATTAACATTAAGCTTCTTATAACGTTCATCGAGATTAATTGGTGTTAAAGAGTAGGTTCTGTTCGGATTCCATGAGCTGGGGGTCTGTGCACACATTCTACCTACTCAAGCCATACACTTGAAACACAACTCACAGCCTTGAACTTTAGAACCATTAACCATTACCTCTTCCCTTGAAAAAAGGTGGAATAAAAACATCTACTCTCATATATATATATTTATATTTAAACTGTATGTATATTATCGATTTTAACAAAGAACAGAAAGTAAATCAATTAATGATTTTGTTTTCTAATTATTTTCTCATTTATAGTTCACTATACATTTTAATTCGGTACAAAGAACCTTCATATTCAAGCAATCTATAGAAACGGAATCAAATCAAACCCAAAAACAAAAGAACTTTGACATTTCTTTTAGAAGACCATCATAAAATGACAATGAGAAAGAACAGAAATTACAGTATGTCTGGGATGTTTGTGGTTTAAAAAAAACAAAGAAAAATTTTTTTTTGCTTGATTTGCCTTGCAAAAACAAAATCTAAAGAACTGTTCTAAACTTGGATTTGATATAATCGGTTTTTATAATTACAGAGAATTTGCTGAATCACATTTTCCAGAATGCAAAATGTAGATACATCACCGTTTAAAATAAATCATATGATAAAAAAAAAGAGCTCTTTAGTACAATAGTAGCAATAGCAGAAGTAGTAGCATTATTTAAGGATTGCTTTAAACAAACCAGTAGATGGATTTCAGAATGTATGCAAATGATTTTGACAATAGCATCTTTTGTTATTGGTCAGTAGTATGTTCCCCCTGCGTCTCTCCGACTCATTAGCCCCTGTCTTCCCAGTCTTCCCTAGATCTGCATCTGCTCCAGGTATTTGTAGGTGGGGTTTTCGTAGCCGTGGTTCTGCATCTTGCTGAGGTGACGCTCTTCTGGGGTCAGCATGGGGTCAACCTATCAAAACCACAGTGAAAATGCGTTCGTAGCTGAAAGATTCCATGTTTACTTAGGCTCAAACAAAGTAAGACAATAAGTAACATTAAGACAGCACAGAAAGATAATAGCTAATTCTTAGTAACCAAAAAGCCAACGCGTTTTTAAATGAGAAAAATTTAACTGTTCTACTACCAAGGATTGGCTTGATAAAAAACTTTTTTAAAGAGATTTCTTTTCCTTGCCATTGTTGAATATTGTAAGCCTTCTCTTCACATTAATACGCATATTTGACAGCATGTGGGCACAGAGTTAATTAACAGCTTCTCTACTAGAATAACAGATTAGGTGATGCCTGTAGTCTTAACAGTCTCAAGAGAGAGACTTTTACTGTAGGATTGCCCTGTATGAAGATTTGCTGTGTGTTATATGTGTGCGTGTGTGTGTGTTAGCTTGTGTGTGTGTGTGTGTGTGTGTGTGTTTTGCTTGTGTGTGTGTCAGTTTTTCTTAGTGTGTGTGTCTAGACCAAAGGCAGCTTACCTCTACAATGCCATGACTGATGGTGCCATACTGCCTCTTCCTCAAAAGCACCAGGCTGATGACTATCACGGTTGCTATGGCCACCGCAATCACCAGCAGGCCAATCAGGGTACTGCTGCCAAAGCTGAAATCCTCCCCAAGAGGGCGGTATGACTCCTGTAAGGAACGCAGGAGTGAAGAGTAAGGGGGAGAGTCGAGAGAGAGATAGAGTTAGGGAGTGAGGAGTAGGGGAGAGTCGAGAGAGAGAGAGACAATAAAAGAGAGAGAGAGTGAGATAGAGGCAGGGCATGAGATCTTGTTATTACAATAAAAAATAACCATTCTTTATGCATTAGCTATAACAATATATACGTGGATAAATCACGCATCTTTCTCAATAAATATATGATAATACTGACCACTATCCGACATCCCTAGCAATCTGCTCATCTAACTGGAACAGGAAGAGGTAGGACTCTGACAGCTGTCCACTCGCGTTCTTACTACAAGAGGATTACTAAATCTCTACCTGACATGGACCAGCTCATGCATGCATGAACTGTGTTTCTGTAAAATTTTGTGAAATTTTGGCTGATGAACTTTTCTTGCTCCACAATCTCCATAACATACAGTATAGATGAATGTCAACTTCCAAAAGTGTGCTTATTTTTTTCCTTCAAATAATACGCAAATCAAAATAATATGGTGGATAACCACAGGTCACTTTCACAACCTTTTTTGTTTCTCACACAAATGCTGAGTAATACATTCAATTTGTGTGGATTCACATTCATAAGGACGAGCTGGGATCTTACAAACATTCACATACATACACATGCATCCATGCAAAAAATAACAGAAAAAAATATAGCGAATAATCTGAACGTAAAACCCCACAGGGAGGCAGGAGGGAATTCAGCTATGAGCTGCATGTGCATTGCCAACAAATTAAACTGGATCTGTATTTTAACAATGGTCTCAGATTAGGAATACACGTATAGAACTATTTGGAAATACTCGTAAGTGATCCTAGATTGGAATTTCTACTCGGAGACACCGTTAATACAGTCCATGGTCTTTTACCGCCCTCCTCCCTTACCCTCCTGACCACTAGAGTGCAGTTCCACATAAAGATCAGTGGAGGGCGCTGCTGTACTCACCAGCTCATCATCATGCATAACGCTGACTCTCTCTGCACTGTAAATCACCTCTTTAACATCCAGAGACTCATCAATCACCTGTCAACACAGACAGGGGGAGCCCAGGTTACACTCACTCTGCAAGTTAAGCGTGCGCGCGCGTTTGTGGGTGCGCGCGTGTGTATGTATTTAAGTGTCTGAGAAAGACAAATAATAGCTAGCTATTCAATGTTAAGGGAGAGTATGGGTGGGGGAGGGGGGGGGGGGGGGGGGGGGGACGTGTCCAAAGCATCAGCAGCAGGTCTCTTTCTCTTCTTCCTCTTTCTCTGTATTAGCCAAACTACGTTTCAAAGAGAATGCCTGATTATTGGGTTCCATCCCAGGTGTGAGGGATGCGGCGAGAACATGTGTGTTGTCAATTAGAGGAAACAAAGGATGGCCCTTTCAACAGAGACAGCATAATCAGAGTTCATTTGGAGGGAAATAAACAATGGAGCACACTATGCGCCTTGTTTACCACAGCTTTGACTTCGTTCAACAGCAAGTTTCGCTTCTGAACTGGATGCAGACAAGATAGAGATCCTGGTGTTGGTGAATTCATTATAAATCAAACTTTCACTGCAATTATTTAAAAAATGCAACCGGTTGAAAATTTAACCAGTTGACCTTCACTTAACTCTGATTATTCTGTCTTGACATGTACGAAAACATACGTGCAGGCATTCAAATTCCAACAAAACACATTACTGTACAATAATACACCAACACAGTGTTATACAATGGGTCTTGGATCTAAATGCATGCAGAAAACATCCAGCTGCTAGAAATTTCAACATCCAAGAGAAAGTGGTGCAAACAAGCAGAGAAACGAAAAAACAGACATGCATGACTGACAGCTAATGGATGGTGTAATTAAGCCGTCTGCGGTGAATGTTACAGAAGCAAAAACAGACGGCAAAATGATGCATAAAAGAGATCTGTAACTTATAAATAGTTAAGAGTCACAGAGGGCTCTAAAACCTAGGCTCACTTTATAAAGTAAAAAAATATCTGTTTAGTAAAGAAATTTCTCTAATGAGCTTAGGCGACAGAAGGTCCGTATAATAACTAGTCAGGTCAGAATTTAATTAGTATTGACACCAAAGAGGGGCTAAAGTTGTTCTACAATGCTGCCCTTTGTTAGTAAGAAGGAACAAAGAAGACTTTAAAGCTGCCGCCACAGTAAATAAGAAATGCCAGAAAAACGAAGTACGAACCAAACAGAACCTTACTGTAGTCATGGATACCTGACCAACTGTACACTGGCTGACAGACTTAACAGTGGGAATGGAGCTAGTAGCCAGCTTTCAAATGTTATATATATATATATACATATACACACACACATTAGTCGACCAGCCTAGCATCTTACCATGTTCTCGTTGATCTTGCTCTTGCTGTTGATGACTCTCTCCTCTGCGCCGATCAGGCCGTCCAGACCGGACATGGCAGAACCTTGAGGAATGTACGAGAGAGAGAGGACTGAGTCAGAGACGCTGGAAGAGGGGATGAGGGGAGGGGGACAGTCAGAGACACTGGAGGAGGGGACGAGGGGAGGGGGACAGACAAAAGACACGGGAGGAGGGGACGAGGGGAGGGGGACAGACAAGAGGCACTGCGTAAAGCCCAGTTGGAAGATGGTGATGGTGGACACCGCTCCGTATTAACTCCTCCTCAGCTCTCACCCCTCGTCTTTCCTCTTGTTGTCTCCATTCTCGTGTAAACACCGGGACAGAAGCAGCGGAATGGCCGAGGACAATAGTGACAATGGCCTGTCTTTCTTTGCCTGTTCAGGCACAGCGGACATCTCCGTCCGCCTCTGGCAGTCACATGTCGCTGTTACACGGACCTGGTGCTTGTAACAATGGCTTTATTCAGCCAAACCGTATGCTCATGCTGATCTGTCTACTGTCTGCAAACTGATTTTTTTACGTTTACAGTTAAACATCTACTTTGAATACGTATGAAATTCAGCCTAAAATTGAATCCCCTTTATATTAAAGTTTTAAAACTCCAGTGTAACTTGTGCAGTACTTTGTTCATAAATTACTAATTCGAAGTTCCGGTCTGTGCATTTTAGACAGACAGCAGTCGACTGTACTGTCTGGAGCCAGGACGCTAGGCCCACAACTGGGCCGGAGATTTAAATATGCATGCTATGAAGCCCAAAGGTTTCTTTAAAGAGCCATAGTATCTATTAATACATCTTCAGTAGACCTGCTATGAATAAATGAAGAGCTAGAGAGAATGAGAGAGAAATAGAGACAGACAAAAATGGAGTGAGACAAACACAGAGAAAAGCGAAGAAAGAGCGAGCACTGAAGAGATAAAAAGAGAGAAGGGAAGGGTGAGAGAGAAAGTGAAAATTGGAGACCGACAGAGAGAGCAACAGACTTAATGAATGAGCAAAAGAAAGGTGAAAACTGAGAAGAGTAGGGAGAGAAAACGAGAGACAGTGAGAGTGTGAGTGTGAGTGTGAGTGAGTGAGTGAGTGAGACAGTGAGAGTGTGAGTGTGAGTGAGTGAGTGAGTGAGTGAGAGAGAGAGAGAGAGAGAGAGAGAGAGAGAGAGAGAGAGAGAGAGAGAGAGAGAGAGAGAGAGAGAGAGAGAGAGAGAGAGAGAGAGATTCCCAGGGAAGAGCTTGTCTTGGACTCTGTCTCTCTCGTTCTAAAGCACTGCTGCTGAGAGCACCGTCACGAGAAGGATTAAGACTATTCCGGCCGTTGGCTTTACAACGTGGGAAAACGATGTGATGTTTATTTACGGCCACCCTTGGTCGGCTCCCACGTCACTCCACTCGGCCCGCGCGGTCACACCAACTGACTACTGAGCTATTTACCCAGCTAGGAGTCACACGCAAACGCCGTTGGTTAGTTAGGTTGATCCTTTTAGCAGCTATTAGCCGTTTCTCCCAGAGCCGCAAAGGGACTCTTGACACAGAAAGTGACAATACCAGTATCTCTGGATACATGAAATCTCGCCTCCTTCAACTGTGAAATAAATCACACCATAGACCTCTTACAAACAAAATCCGACAATAAACCTGTCCCTCATTGCAGTTGCCGTCCTTAAACCATAAAAAATAATTACACAATCTCCATGAATCAGAACTGTCACAGCAATCCTTCACTAGAGATTACAACAGCGACACATCTACAGTATAATATGACCCACACACAGAGCTCTACAGGGACTACACAGCAGGGAGGCGGTGGGGGGGGGGGGGGTGTGTGTGTGTGTGCGGGAAGCGGGGGCCACTCAAAAGGCTCATACATTATGTACAAAGGTCATTTAACATTCAGACGGATGTGAGGAGGAGCGGGTCGGCGGGTTCAGTGCGTGCGGCCGGTCGGCCCAGAGAACCGACGGTCTGCCACGACAAGGTTAAGGCTAGATTAGATGACAGCTGACATTTACCCCTCTCACGAGTGCTCTGGGAGGACAAATTGGACCAATTTAAACTTGGATTGGGTGGGGGGGTGGTTGTGGGAGTGGAAACACTGTGAGCGAGGCGGGACAGGGACATTAAATCACTTCGGGAGAGAGAGAGAGAGAGAGAGAGGGGGGGGGGTGGTAAAGGAAGAAGAAGAGGGACACAGAGAGAAGAAGGGAATAAAAAGAGAGATGAGGGAAGCGCAGGAGGTACATCGTTAAGTCAAGGCTTTTGATAGATGGGGAGAGGACAGCGTGACGGAGGAGAATGGCGGCCGGGCGAGCGATGGACCTCTCCCCTCATCGAGACGGGAGCAGGACGTCGTCGAGGACAAGTTCTAGCGGAACAAGACTGACACCAATTTAAAGTGATTCTTCTACTTGTTTAACAGTCGGAGCACTGTCTGCTACAGTCGTGACGAAGGGTATACTGCATGTGTACTTTCTCTGGCAAATAAGATGGCTGACCTACATGACTAACAATCATGTTGTGATAAGAAACAGAAAATTGACACCGAGACTTAACCTACAACCCCCAACCCACTGTAGAGCTTTTAATCAAAGAGGCACAGTTATTTTCTAATCTCTTGAGTGTGTTTATAATTGCCGGTTGCTAGGCATTTGTACACACACACCAGGTAAGTCACCACAAAGATGAGTGAAGGCATAACAAAGATGGCCGCATTATAACCGTGACAACACAAAACAAACTACAGGACGGAAAGAGAGGCAGAGAGCATTGAGGTAAAAAGATGGGAGACTGGACAAGCGATTTCAGGCGGCACCAAGGGGAGAGAGAGAGAGAGAGAACAGAAGAATGGAACAAAACATCTGCATGAAGGATGTAGGAGGACGAGGGGAAGCTAGTAAAAGAAAAAAGGGAGCAGAGGCACCAACCTTTCTTGAAGGCACGTGGGGAGTCTGATAGATCGCCTAGGCATTGGGAATGAGTAGCGTATTAAAAAATAAACAGAAAAAAAGGAAAGAAAAAAGGAGAGAAGAGAGAGAGAGAGAGAGAGAGAAAACGCAGGTGAGCAGAGAAAAAGGCAGGATTATCAAGCTGTGTTCCAACGATTGAACTCGGGATTGTACGAGGGTTCCCGGTGGGTATCTTTACGGATATTGAATTGGGACGAGATGCAACCATACAATCCAAATGAGGTGCAATTTCAAAATTGGCCACTACAATCAAACAGGAGGCGGACATGTGTGTCTCATGCTTATTAGGGATTTACATGCAATTTGTCTATTTCATTTCCATGGAAACGTCCGGTCTGTCCCTCGCTTTTTGTTCTGTCTTGGCTGCCAGCATACACCCCCCCCCCCCCCCCCCCCTGTCCCCCCCCATCCCCTCCCCCCCCACCCCTTCGGAATTTGGCAGGATCAGACGATAAGGGATGGGAGAAGAGGGGCAGACAGCTCAGCGAGAGGCAGACAGTTGAAAGAGTGTTCTTGCTCTTGCCTCCATTGCACCGGAGCCGGAGGCTTTGTGAGTGTGTCTGAACTTCAAAAAGCGGTGGTGTTGTGTTGAAGGCTAGGCCACAGGGAGCTGTACTGGCTCAGATAAGCACGACCCCCCGTTGTTTCACAGCCTTCTTGGATCGTTTTTTTCACGCACAGACAAACACACACACACGCCTCCACCTTTACACACACTTCAGCACATTTCTAAAACATACACGCAACCACACAAAAACACATACACCTCCGCGCACACCCACACACTTCCACACACACCTCAGCACATCTCAAAACATACACGCATCCCCACACACACACACACATACACATCCACACTCCCTCCTCCACACACCAAGACACACACACACACACACACGCACACACGCACACACACACACACACACACACACACACACACACACACACACACACACACACACACACACACACACACGCACACACGCACGCACGCGCGTCATACACAGAGCTACTCTCCCTCAGTGCTCAGCGGACTGGTAAAGGATAATGTTTTACATCTTGAGGGAGGAATCATGATGACGGATCCATCTTTACCAATCACCCATTGGTCTTAGGAGACCTGTACTTATATGAACTGTTCTTACTAAGAAACCTGTACTTACATGACCTTTTCTTACTAAGACACCTGTACCTATATGACCTGTTCTTCTTTAAGACCTGTGCATGGCTATTACACTGCCTTGTCCCAGTAATGTATCAATGTGTAATAGAGCCGATTTATCTTGGCCGATACGAGCCTATCACAGATATATCGAAATCGCCAAAAATATTGCAGATATTTTAATTTCCTTCATCCTTTATCTAACCAGGCAAGTTCCATTGAGATAGATATCTCTTTTCCAATGGAGCCCTGGCCAAGTGGAAAACATCAGCACACCACATTAGAACAGAAGAAAAACAACACTGATAATACTTAAACAATGCTTACCTATACCCGACCAAATCTGAAAAGGCTTTGTGTGGGTTTAGGAAATAGGAAAGATCTAATCAATGACTTGTAACTATACTCTTTCACCTCGTTTGATATTTTTAACACATTCTAGTATCAAAACGCACCAACCGTAGCAACTGCATTTGGGTTGATCTGTTGGATTGTGCTATGGACGTGTTTGTACGTGACTGTACAGCCGGACCTTGTTCCTCCCACCTTTAATCTTTACTCTGCAAGAGTCACCGAGTCTGACACTTTGTGCTTTCCCACAATCACGGATAATACCTCGATAGCTCGTGTTTTTGTGCGTTATCAAGCAGTCATGTCTCTTTGTATTTGACCTGATTGCTGTCGCATGGAGGGGCAGTCACCAAATCGTCACAACTCTTTGACGTTTTATTTACCCTTTTCATTTTCCTACATTGACTGTGCCCGTCTTCTTAAAAAAACGCTTCCAGCCAGATAAGCCAGAACGTCGAAATGGATACTGCACTTCACGAGACAGTTCCATTAAAAACAAAACAATGTACCAGGGCCTGAGCGGTATGGTACAGTAAAGCCTCTCTCAGTTTGGCTCCAGCTGATAGCACAGAGTAAAGAAACGCACTCACCCTCGGGCTCTGGGCGTGCTCCCAGCGAGGTGACCTGGAAGGGCCTGTAGGGTTTGCCCTCGGAGGCCGGCACCTCCACGCTCTCCTCGGACGAGACGGTGACGTCGGGCTGGGACTCGGAGATGGAGGACAGGAACTGGTCCATGTCGGCCTTCTGCTCCTGAAGCAGTTCGTCTGGAACGATGGAGAGGAACATCACAATACCACATTTCAGGGACGTTCTAGTTTGAGGAAGATGTTTTTGTTTTAATGAAGTGATGGCTAGCCGCCTTAATGTACTCAAACTAAACAAGACTAACAAAAAAAAATACTTTTCTATAAGGTATGTAAGAAAAAAAAGAGACAGTTCACAGCTTTGGTGCACAGTTTGTTAAAGTTAATAAAATAAGGCTTTGATGCTAAATGGGCTTTTAAGTGACAGGCGACTCAAAGTTTTGCCTTCATCATTCAAAAAAGGAAAAAGGTATGTGCGTCACACACGCGCTCTCTAATGCCCATCAACTGAGACAGTAACGAAGCAGATGAAAGCTCCCCGGCTTCTTATTGAAAATCACCCGAAAAACCAGAGACACTTCCACACAAAAAAAAATCTAACTTTCCCAATCCTATTCCTCCAGAAAGTCTCCAAATGAGCATTTCCTCGCTATATTCCCTTGTAATCCCTCCACATCATCCTCCGTTTCCGACCAGGGAGAGACAGGGCCCACACCGAGGGAGAGCCACGGTACTTTGCATACCCAATTCTGTCAACCAACTCACCCTCCGTTCATCTGCGTACCACAGGGCCTCCTTGTATAAACCCTGAATAACCATGATGATAGTAGTACACTAAAAAGAGATGTTCAAGAGATATTTCCGAGGTGCCTAACCTACACCAGCCCGAGACACACGCGAGCAGCCCTAAACGCTGCAGTGCGGGGTGCTAGTGGTTTTCATGGTTTTCGGAGGGAAGCAGGTGGGCTGAACCTCTTTGTGACTCAGGGCACTTCTCACATCAGGAGTTCGGTCATCCTTACACTCAGAGACTACTCCTCGCGTGATTGATCCACAGACACAGCCTGACCACTACCTTCGTGTAGCTCTAGAATTGGCCGATGTTGACCTTCGCCCCAAACGAAAAAAAAAATAGAAAAAATAAATAACTGTCAGCTCCCAAACAAAAGCAGCCCTGCTGCCTCATATCTGTTGGGAAGGAAAAGAATGGGAGCTATTCATCATCCCATCCTTCTCCATATTTATATGCTCTTTTCACTTGACTTTCCTTCTTTCTATTTTCCCTGACTTCCCCATCCATCCCTCCATAGCTGACTCAGCAGCCATCAACCCCCTGCCTCCATGTCGCTCCACTCTTCCAGACTGCTAGGGGAGAGGGACAGGGGAGTGTTTGACAGCACAGCGGTGCCCCTCTCTCACCAATCTCGTCCTGGATCTCCTCGGCAACGTAGGGCACCTTGTAGAGCAGGGACAGACTCTGGTTCATCCTCTCCTCAATCACTCTCAGGTGGGTCATCACCTAGCGGAAGGCACACACACACACACACATTTGGGGATTACAAAAATCAGACATAATAAAATAATAATAGCTGTTATATTTAAAGATGACAATATAACAATCAACCGAATCGAATAATTGAACAATATGTTTTCATCAGGTATGAATGGGAGGTGGAGTATTGTTCTCTACCTTTATGTACCTTGCAACACATACACACAATGAAAAACATAAAGACAACGCATCCAGACCTGGCATTGCACAAGGGCAGACAATAGACGCTGACTGAGAGAGGCAACAAACAAGAAAGCACACGCATTATTCAAATTAGGCAAGCCCTAAAAAACAAATCAGCTTTCCAACTGCCAGTGACAGGAATGGTTAAACTCCGCTCTGCCTGTCTGGGTGTTCTTTGTCTGAACAGAGACAGCAGAATAGATTTGAGTGGCACCCATCCAGCAACAAATGGCAGTACTGAGCCTCTCCAAAGGCAATGAAGAGGTGAGAAGAGGCATTTCTCTCAGCATACCTTATGTGTTGGTAATTGGGAAACAAAGTCGTTGCTAAATTTGACATATTCTCGTATTAGGACAGAGATACCTCTCAAATTTAAAGGGTTACATAAATAGCCCGCAGGCCTGGCAGGAGGCACGGGGACAGGCACAGGGACTAACGAGGGCTTTCCCTTCTCAGGTCGTGTGAATGCCAGCGGCAATCACTTATCAACACGTCTTTTTTGGGATACATTTTGCTAATAATGCTAATGCTAGGATACTGAAAACGATATTTTGAAAGTGAAATAGACAGTAAAGACATGTTTCGTTTTGTTTTTTTTGTATTCTTGTATAGGTATTATTTATTTTCCATTGTCTTGACAACTCTCAATCAACAACAATCAACAATCTACTACATTCTAAGAAAGTCTGACTTAACATCAAAATACAGATCTGACATGAATAGGGTTTAAATACTCAAATCTACACAGAGCTAGACTTCCCCAAACAGCAACAAAGGTGGATTTCCATTCACTCAGAGACTGGAGAAAATCACAACAGGATCAAAGAAAGCGAAATAAACACAGCTAAACTCTGCGAACTCGGCTGTGGCGACTCAGCTTCTCATGGCTAAGTGCTGCGCTCACAGCCCACTAGATCCCGCCATTCATCTTTACAGTCTCTCTCTCTCTCTCTCTCTCTCTCTCTCTCTCTCTCTCTCTCTCTCTCTCTCTCTCTCTCTCTCTCTCTCTCTCTCTCTCTCTCTCTCTCTCTCTCTCTCTCTCTCTCTCTCTCTCTCAGCAGTTGTCTGTTACACAAGGCCTGCACAGCGTTAATCTCTGTCTGTGGGGGGGGGGGGGGGGTTTAGGGAATTAGAATCTCTTTCTCTCTCATCGTTGCCACTGTTGTTGTCAGACAGTCCCACTCACCCCTATGGGGACTGAGACTCTCACTGTGTTTTTACCTCCCACACACTCAGGATGGGACACTGATAAAGAAGACATCGCGCAGCTTCTCTTCCACCTCACTCACTAACACTCTGGGGCTAAATGAGGAACATTAATAGTTTAGATACTTTGAAAGTACTTTTTTTCCAAAGCATATTAGAGCATTTAGAGCTTTATAAATAAAATATAAACAGTATACTTTTCATTGCAGTTTTTACTAAAACGTTTTACATGTAAAAAAATTATATATATAAAAAAAATCTCACATGCACCAACCTATAGCAGCACATGCCAAAGACACCTCTATCTTAGTGTCCTAAACAGGGGAAAGAGGGTATGTACAGGGCTATAGGCCCAGGTCAACCAGGGTCAGTTCTGTAATGGTTGGCCCTGCAGTGGAAACAAGGCTGGATGACCCAGACACCCCATATTGAGTATGTGTCAGGTGACATGGCTAATTTTATGGTGTTCAAAATAAACAATGCTAATCTGCAATCCGGATTATAATGGTGCTGTACAGATATACAAACTAGAAGCTATCTGCTGTTTGCCAGGTCTGAGGTCTGATCATAGCTCTGTTCCTGCTGTAAGTTCATTGTGGTAAAGTATTAGATAGGCTATATAAACTAGATGCTCCTTGCTATTTGTCATGTCATGGTGGCACCGTATATAAATCGTCCTTGCTATTTGCCATCTCATGTTAGCATGGTATAGCATTTTTTGCTAGATGCTCTTTGCTATTTGCCATGTCATGATGGCACAGTTTAGAAATATTAGCTAGATGCTCCGTGCTGTTTGCCAGGTCTCAGGTCAGTTAATAGTGGCACAGAATAGACATATTAACTACATTCTCAGTGCTGGTTGCCAGATCTGAGGTCAGCTAATAGTGGCACAGTGTAGCTATATTAGCTAGATTCTCCGTGCTGCTTGCCAGGTCTGGGATCAGATGATATGAGCACTGACCTGGGACTTCATCTGAGCGGCCTTCTCGGGGTCCACAGCCAGGACGTGCTGGTAGTGGCGGATGGTGTGCTGGCGGTCCTTGTTCTCGGCCCGGACGTACCTCCTCAGGGCCTGCATGATGCGGTGGGGCTGGGGGGGACCACAGCAAGAGAGAGTGTAGGGGGGAGGCATTAGCAGCATTAACTTCCTGTTCATATTGGAATAGGAATGTGCACACATGTTGAAAACCTGTAAATATCAAAAGTGCATTCACTTATTGTTGATGTTTTAATAAAAATGTGCCTACATGTCTGTGTTTGGGTTATGTATTCCATGCCACACTGCAGCTTCATTCATACGCAACCTTTGTGCTGATACTCGTCAACACAAGACAAGACGCCTTTAGAATACCTTAACGATAAATCATGAAACTTGTCTTTGGTAGTTTCTTTTGAAGCCAGAAGAGACATAGAAGGGAATAGATGGATGAGACAAGTTGGTGTGTGTGTATGTGTGTGTGTGTCCTTGTTTGAGAGAGAGAGACCGAGAGAGAGAGAGAGCGAGAAAAAGAAAGAGAGACCGAGAGAAAGAGAAAGAGAGACCGAGAGAGAGAGAGAGAGAGAAAGAGAAAGAGAAGGAGAGAGAGAGAGAGAGAGAGAGAGAGAGAGAGAGAGAGAGAGAGAGTGTACGTGTGTGTCAAGAGTTGCACCCAAACACGTCCAGCGTTCGATCAGCAGACCTTGTGTTGGCAAAAGGATCAAAGCCCCATTAGGTAAGAGCAATAAAACAAGACACAGGGATTAATCGGCGGACGGGTGGTTCAAATGTGATCGACTGAAGGACAAAAGGAGGGTTTTAGGGATTTTTGTGTGTTTTTGTACATAGGTAGGTGTGTTTGTGTGTGTGTGTGTGTGTGTGTGTATGTGTGTGTCTATTTCTTGGGCCAGTAATCCATTCCCCTTCGTGAAGATGCACTGAGAATGGACCAAAGCTATTTTGATGTAATACGAAATTAGCCACTAGCCAGTGTGTTTGTGCATCAGGGTGTAGCCTGTTCAGAACTAAAGATGACTTTATAAAGATTACAGAGGGAGAGAGAAAGAGAGAGAGAGAGAGAGAGAGAGAGAGAGAGAGGGGGGGGGGGTATGGACACAGCACGATAGAGATACTTCACATGCGTAAGAGCGTACGTATAGTTTCGATCCCTTAGCTGTTGCTCTGACTGAACAGGACCAGTTTGAATCCTTCGTTAGGTGCTCCTTCGCCTCGGAAGCAGCCTTCCACACGTTGCTTTTGAAAGCCTGGTGAAGACTGACAGTCAAAGCTGGTATGCAGGAGGTGGGGACTAGCAACTTGAAAAAAGAACGAGAGTTGGAGGGATGTGCCAGCTGGCCACGCGATCCTAGGCGTTTCTGTTCCAATCGAGCCTTTGTCCGGGTGGGCCGGCCTGCAGGTTTGGGGTTGTCGTAATTGAAAATTCTCCATTGGGAGTTTCGGGTCGGGGCGAAAGCTTACCCTGGGGGGGTCGGCCTGCAGGGCGGCCAGGTAGTTCTCCAGAGCCAGGCGGCGCCGGTCGTTCAGCATGGCCTCCACCCGGGCCAGGTGAGTCTCCACCAGCTGCTGCTTCTCGCTGGCCGCCTCCTCCTCCAGGGACTCCACCATGGCCTGGAAGTGCTGAGAGGGAACCGGGACAACAGCCCAACAAATTAGGATGAAATACACACACAAACGCACATATGGAACGTACACAGACGAAGATATGGAATTACTGTGCGGCCAACAGCCCGACAGATTAGGATGAAATACACACACAAACACACCTAGGAAAGTATACAGCGAGTGAGAAGTAGAATTGCTGAGCAGATAACAGATTAGGATTAGATGAGGGAGAGGGATGAAATACATATGCAAACACACGTACAGGGATAGGGATGCAAAGCTATATGATGAGAGGGACTGGAAAACAAACAGACAACATAAACACACACATAGGGATTTGGAGAAATACACAGACAGAGATACAGAAGTACTCAGAGTGACCCGGACCACAGAACGACAGATTAGGATTGGAGGAGGGAGAACGATGGATACACATACAGACACACATTTGGATAGGGACGTATACAGAAACTGACACAGGTTTCACAACACGTTCCACACTATAACTAAAAAGACAGACATACAAAAGACGTGTAAGAACGCACAAGTGCATACCCACACCCAGTTTTTACCCATATCAATCAATACACACACACACACACACACACACACACACACACACACACACACACACACAAAAGTAGAGCTATATTTACATAGCTTTCCTTATCTACCAAACACACATGCTCAAGTGCACGTGCGTGCACCCCCCCCCCACCACCACACACACACACACACAGTGACCCACTAACAGTTAAGCCGTCAGTCTCCCCGGTATGCTACAAAGTCTCAGAGGCGTATCAGGGGAACCAGACCCTCATTTAGAAAATCTGCCCCATTCATAAGAGCTCCCCCAATTTAGCCCCAGACTGATAAAGAAAGAGCCGTTTAAATGGGCCACGGCGTGAAGCTGCCAGCGTCTCTCTACAAGCCCAGCCCGGGTACGAAGAGGACATCCCCCAGGGGGACGGCTCAGTGTCCCTTACCTGGATCAGAGTCTGTCTCTCAGCCTTGGGCAGATTCTTAGCCTGGCGCTCGGCCTCCTCCCACTCCTTCCTCACCTGCAGAGAGATCAAGAGTAAGAAAGGGAGAGAGAGAGAGGAGGGGGGAGGAGGGAGGGGGAGTAAGTAAGGGAGTGGGAAAAAGAGAGGGAGAGAGAGCGAGAGAACGATCGAAGATTAAGAGAGATGGAAAAAGAAAAGACCAAGAAAGAAAAATGACAGTGGAAATATAATCATCAATTAATTGGCTATTAGTGACACCATAAGTTCACCAAATCCTTCTTGACCCACGACCCACGTTTAAAGATTTAATTAGATGATGATGTGAGCTACTTGAGCACTTCTGAACTCCGGGTATCACACTGAATTCTAATCAAGTCTGGATTGTACTGTTACTAATATCTATCATGCAAAGCAATGTACCGAATAAGGTTTATTTTGTTAATGTTTTGTTGTATATTTCAAATGTTTCAATTACGATTACTTCAACAACTACTCTTTCATAACGTCTTCTGAAACAATGTATACGAAACAATCTCGATATTCTATTCCCTTTCTTTTGTTTCCTGCTTTTTTGTTATCACACCCACCCTCTCCATGCGGTTGCGGTGCCTGATTTCCAGCTGCTCCTTGGCCTTCTGGAAGCGAGTGTGCTCTTTGTCATCGGCGGGGGTCTCAAAGTAAACGTCGACGTCGTCGGTTGGCTGGGGGGTGGGGGGCACGACTGGGAACCGAAAGACGAGAGGCGTGTGAGTTCAGGGAGAATCACGTCTAGCGCAGCCAGACAGCTTATATTCACGTTCTCCTTTGTTTGTCAAGTGGACCGGAAAACAAACAGAATGACTGGCAACCGGACAATAGGTGCAGACAGGAAGACCAACAGAGTGGTTAGTAGCAAACACACACATTGCACAAAGCACATAATGGCAGATAGCAAAGACTTCAAGGTTCATACTGTAGGTTGAAATACAAGCAGATTAGTAGGTAGACAAAGTTAGAGCAGTGTGTTATGGGGTAAACTACCGGCCAGTCAGTCGGTCTGTCAGTCAGTCAGTCAGTCAGTCAGTGATTCAGACAGCTAGCCAGTCAGAAAGTCAGCCAGCCTCTTCCCCTGCTCCCAGCTGCTCTGTCACATTGACACTATCTGACAGTCTTTCCTGTCTCTTGATTTCTCTCCTCTTGCCATCGACTGTACTCTGACAGGCCTCGTGGTGTCTGTCCCACTAATGGCTACATCTCTGTAAAACCAGGGGTGATCCCAGGCTAGAGAACTGATGGATTGGTTCTGTTCTGGCTTCAGCACGGCAGTGGGCTGGAGGGTCCCTAACTGCATGCAGCAAATTGATAATGGTGCCTGCTTTTAGTGTTAAGCTTTTTTCCAGGTACGGCGGGTGAGATCAGTGGTCTTTTTGTGAACGATAAGGACAAATTGTGTTCATTTGTATTCTCATATTCCCAACAAATACAGGCTCTGATAATAATGGGAAAATACCTCATTAGCCAATCAGCAAAAAAACTGTTTAACAAAGAGAATGTTCTTTCTACACGAGACACACCCACTCTGTTGAGATGAATATGCACTATTCAATACACAGTCAGACACACACACACACGCACGCACGCACGCACGCACACACACACACGTCTTTTTTCCCCTTAGCTTTATTGGCACTGTAACTTATTATTTTGAAACGCAGGACGAATAGAAAGTCCAAGTTAATAGCTTGAAACCGAGAGAAAAGACGGATTATCAGGACAAAAGCTGTTTCATCCGTCCCTCCAGCATGCTCTTTAATCAATGTGACTGATGCCTGGCTCCATCTACAGCCAGAGCTTTTGCTGGTGCGGCAGACAGGAACGCAGACAGGCAGACAGACAGGCAGACAGACAGACAGAGGACAGCAGAGACAAAAGGAAGGACGATGAAGTGGTAGATTTGCATGCCGCCACTGAGGTCACCTGGTTTTTCGAGCCGACAGCGGAAAAGACGCTATCACCGTTCATATGTGTCTGAATGATAACACTAACTTTAAAAGCTATAATATTAAAAGTAACAAATGACAATAAAGGCTCCTGTGGTTGTCAATCATTTCACTGTGGTTATTTTAGTTGTTAGTTTAGTTAGACAGAAGAGCATCAGTGCTATTCCATTTTATTTATAAGACGTTAATAATACCTGTTCTGTGGGAAACCTTGGATTGATGTATTTGTTTGCAGACATAACAGTATAATCACACTGAGCCTAGGCAATAACAATTAGTTCCAGGTGCGATGTTGTGATGGAAATAAAAAAATTAGTGTGCGTGAGAATGCTTCTAATTAAGTCGTAGGTGGTAGATTCGGCTAACATTCCAAATAAAAAACCCTGAATGTTGTGATAAAGGGAGTGGATGCTGCTAGAATGTGCGAAGTGAAAATACAGGAACAATGATTTTTTGCTTTCTGGTGAACGGATGCCAGCACACCATGCAACGGGGCCACCAGACTGAACCTAAAGGAAACCCTGTTGGCAATCTCAAAGACGGTGTACTTTAGTATGGGTTACACTGCCTTTCCATACTTATTCATTGTCTAATACCAGTCTGTTTACTACGTATAGGGGTTAAGTTTGTAGCAACGTGGCTGAGTTGGTTTCAGGTTTTTAAACTGTGTAGAGGTCGTAGATAACTTGAATCAGAGAGAATGTGGAAAAGAGTATGTTCGACGGTGACCAGGGCCTTTCTCGTCGCGTGAGACTTACTCAGGCGCTTGCACACAGCCATGCAGTACTCCTCAGAGTCGAAATTGTTGCGGTTCCCGGCGCAGCCCCCGTACACGAATCGAACGCACCTCCTCTGGCCCGCGTGGAAGTGCCAGCGGGGCATGGAGGCGCGACAGGGGCCAGTCTCCGCCTCCAGGGTGCACACGGCTACACAGCACCAGAGGGGACAGCGGTTAGAGCCTCCGGCCACCAGGGGGCAACACTCAACACTGGCCTCATGGGTCTACCT
The DNA here is from genome assembly GCA_026901105.3 of Galaxias olidus. Classification (NCBI taxonomy): domain Eukaryota; kingdom Metazoa; phylum Chordata; class Actinopteri; order Galaxiiformes; family Galaxiidae; genus Galaxias; species Galaxias olidus. The sequence continues at coordinate 141,002 of JAPMUY010005109.1, read as the reverse complement.
GCTCACTCAACACAATCAGATAAGCTAACAGGAAATACCTCGGCGTTGTTTACTAGTGACCTTAATGATGATTGGAATTAGAAAAAAACATATGAACGAAATCAATCTAGGATTGCGTATGAATCAAATCAAATCAAATTCCTCTGTGATTACCATGCAGCACAAAAAAAACATGTGAATTTAAAGACTGAATATGGTGAACATAATCAACAGTACATGAAAGGCATTTTCGTAATGAAAAGATAAAAAGTGACAATTTCTTTAAATAGAACCCACACCACAGCCAGCCTTCAGATTGTGGGGCTAAAGACTTTGTTATTGAGTGACGCACACATTCATCCAATCCCAGTCTGGCGGATTGAAGAGAATCAGACGTAATTGTTCATGGTTTAAGAGGTTTGATTACATTTACATGGCGGGCAAGATGCCCAGAGTGGGGGAAATGGATTGAGATAGGAAGGAAGAGAGGAAGAGACGACAGGAGGGGGGAGAGAGAGAGAGAGAGAGAGAGAGAGAGAGAGAGAGAGAGAGAGAGAGAGAGAGAGAGAGAGAGAGAGAGAGAAGGGACGGAGTCCAAAGATTAAAAATTAAGTGGAGAAAAAGGAAACTGAAGGGCAGGGAAAGACAGAGAGAGAGAGAGAGAGAGAGAGAGAGAGAGAGAGAGAGAGAGAGAGAGAGAGAGAGAGAGAGAGAGAGAGAGAGAGAGAGAGAGAGAGAATCAAAGATTAAAAGGAAACTGAAGGGCAGTATAAACCTTTGACATCCTGCAGGGTTTTGTCTTCCTCTTCGTTCTCCGTCACGCTGTTCCTCTCTCTCTTATCCTCCTCGTCCTCACGGTCGGCCTCCTCATCCTCGTACACGTAGTGGTACTCGTCCTCGTCCTCGTCCTCCTCGTCCACCTCCTCCTCCTCCTCCTCATCCACGGGCTCCTCTTTCTGTGTGGGCTCCTCCTCTGTGGGGGCCTCGCTGAAGAAGAGAACAGAGAGAAGAAAGAAAGAGTGATGAACAATGAAAAGGATTGAGGGGGGGAGGGAGGAACGGGGGGAAGGTCGGCGGCAGATGAGACGGACGGATGGAGGAAGAGAAAGGGCGGGATGGCGTGAGAGGTGGAGGTGACTGAGCGAACGGGTGGAGGCCGGGGGGGGGGGGGGGGGGGGGGAGCTGTGATTTATCACGTTGGACAGGGCAGCTGCCATAGGTCGGATCCCTGACACCCGAACTCATCCAGATGGCTGGTAATACCTGTCCTTCACGAGGCAACAGCAATCACACACAGACACCTCCTACAAACACACACACACATACACTCCACCCCCTGCGTACACACATACACAAACACACACCCTTTCTACATGCACACACAGTATACACACACTCATACTCCACCCCCTGTGTAAATATACACACACAGGGCAGCCCCCTCCCAGCAGCGCACACACACACACACACACACACACACACACACACACACACACACACACACACACACACACACACACACACACACACACACGATGTAGCGACATACACACACACACACACACACACACGATGTAGCGACATACACACCCACAGAAACACACACACAAACCCTAAGCACGCACCTGTCCTCTACGGTCTCGTCATCATCCAGGTCAATCTCCTCGTCCTCCTCTTCGTCCTCCTCCTCCTCCTCCTGGGAGGGCAGGGCAGGCGGGGCGGCCTCTCCGGTGCGGCCCGCGGGGCAGCAGACGTACTCGGTGCCGTGGAACTTGTCGACGCCGCACGGCAGCAGCATGCCGTAGCTGTGCAGCTCCATGGAGCTCTTACCACAGGCCTGCGAGAGAGAGGGGGCGCGATACACAGACGGAGAGAGAAATAGAAGGAGAGGGGATAAGAACGGTAGTGATAAAGAGATGAAGATAGAAGGGAGAGAAAGAGGGGAGAGGGTAGAGAGAGAATGAGAGAGAGAGTCAGAGAGGGGGAGATGGAGAGTAAGACAAAGAGAGAAAAAAAGAGAAAGAGAGAGAGTCGTTACCACTACAGTCACCAAAACGACGGCGTTATCAAAAGCAAATTACAGACGCAGCTGCAGGTACCGTGTGGAAAAAGACGACCACATGAAAAGTCTAGAGATAACAAGAATCGGATCGTCTTCTTTCACCACACCACTTCCCCCCGAAAATGCCCGTGCCGTAAATACAATCAAAACAAGGGAAGATACCAGATAATAGAAAAATAATAGAAAGATAACGGGTCTTGTTACACAGTGGTGTGCCTGCACAGTGGTGCAGAGGAGATGGAGGAGGGGAACGGATACATTATTGAGATTCAACACTACGGTAAGAGACTGCGGGGAAACGGCAGGGCCTTGTCCAGTATTTGACACCACTGCTTGGATAAACATTGCCTTTCAGCTCTCACTAGAGACATATTTGATCAGCGTGGCTGAAACAACAAGACTAAAATGAAACAACAGCAGACTTTGAAAGCTTCCAAATGTAATCTAGGCTGGACGCACTAATAACATGTTCATATAATTGGTTTGAATTGATTCAAATGCATATTATGCTGCTTTTCTTGCTATTGAAACACTTTTGTAATGTTTTGTAAAGTTAAAAAGAATTGTTGTACAAATAAAGGTTTACTATTAATACGATAAAAGTATATATAAAGTAAAGTTCATAATAGCTATTAGGATTATATACTGCATATACATTGGAATAGATTTGATATGCAAATTATTTAAGATACAGACCCTGGATCTTTAGGACCCTGGGTGCTTTTTCTGTGAGACAGGCCTGACTGGGAGATCTTTGGCTCTGTTCTTTAGATTCTGGAGCTATGAGACACTGGAGCTTTAGGACCCTGGGTGTTTGCTCTGTGAGGCAGGCCTGACTGGGAGATCTTAGGCTCTGGAGCTATGAGACACTGGAGCTTTAGGACCCTGGGTGTTTGCTCTGTGAGGCAGGCCTGACTGGGAGATCTTAGGCTCTGGAGCTATGAGACACTGGAGCTTCGGGCTGCAGGGTTTTACTCCCTCTGCCTGCCGAGGAGGATTAGCGGCTGCACAGTCACAACACTAATCTGATTAGGAGCTGAAAGGTAAAGGCTCAAAGTCCGCCTGTGATCACAAGGGGCCCAGCCTGACTCGGCGGGGAAGGTGGAGAGACACAGAGAGAGACACGAGGGGAGAGAATTTAAGAACGGAGCTCCATAGAAAGAGTGAATGAAAAAGAAAGAGAGAGGAAAAAAAAAAGAGAAAGTGGGATTGGGAAAGTAAGGAAGTGGCGTCTAGAAAAAGGAAGGCATGAAAAAGTAGAGTGAAATAAAAAGAAGAAAAGAAAACTGGGGGGGGGGGGGGGTGTTTAGTCATAGAAATAGGGAAATTACGAATTTCAGAAGTGCACGACGAGAGAGTGAAGCGACAGTGCGGCTAACGCCATCTCTCGATAGAAAAAGTTGATCCTTCAGAGGAAAGTTTCCATAATCTCACAGGGACAAGTGCTTCTTTCTGTGAGAGCTTTTCCATTGAGGCTGCTTATCTCACAGATACTGTTACGGGAAAAACACATTTCAACATGGCATTTTCCCACTGCTGCACCAAACAGAACTGAACTGGGCCTTTCACGATGCACGGTCACAGAAGATCCAATGTGTACCGGAATGCACCTTGCACTCTCATAGACAAAACACACTGTTCAGCTGTTTTTTTTTTTTGTAAAAAATGTTTATATACATATTATATAGAAAATCACTTAAATTACTTTTTTCGTATTCTCTTATTGTTCTCCATAACACTAAGTCAGATTCCTTGTATTTGTTAACCTACTGGGCAACAAACCTAATCCTGATTCCTATTCTGGATCAGAAGGGGTACTTTCTGTTCTGTGGTATGAATGGGAATATTCTGGATCCCCGGTAGTGCAGACATAGCTCATTAGGGTTCATGTCAGTACTGTTCTGCGGTGTGAACGGGAATAATATGGGTACTATGGTATAGGTCAGTATTCTAACAGGGACTTTTGGGGCCAGCACGGTTCAGGTCAGTGCTGCTCTGTGGTGTTAGATGTGCAGTGGCCTCACCTCCTTGGCCACTCCGTGCCACTGCTGGTGGCTCACACACATGTCCTTGCGCTCCTTGTGGAAGAACTTGCACTTCTCAGGCACCAGCAGGACGTCACTCACAAACTCCCCCACTGGGGAAGGAGAAGAGAGAAAGAGCACAGATCACATGACTGTGTTAGTGGTGGTCGGTCGGTCGGTCCGTCCGTCCGTCCGTCACATCTTCGCAGAGCTGAACCTCAATCTACATCTCTGAGCAAACCTCAAAGTTACGCAGGCACTTTCCAGTGGATGGTTTTACTAAAAAGAATGTGTCCACTTTCAATTCAGATTCGTTTTTTTGGGGTGTGTACGTGTGTGTGTGTAACACTATTTCCCATGCTTGTCAATTTAATGCACTCGGTTATATGACTGATACACACCCATAACACAAAACTTTAAGAGTAAACCTTGGTTAATATCTCAAAAATGCTTTTGCATTAAAACATAAAATAATGACATTAGATTGGTTATATAATGTTTTTGAACCTGAGACAGCCCTGCTACCAGACCGCTGTATGTAACCAGGGTTCACGGCACAAAATGACCATGATACACCGATAAACCACTCACACAACACCCCAGACAACACAATAGCCCATGCTACAAGTGGGAAGGTGACGCGATTCAATCATTCCTCGTTGCACCGGGGGCTTTTGCATTTGATTACGGAGGGGCATTACAGTCAAGGGGGAAGCTGCCCCTCTGAACATCTGGCGGTGCACCTGGGGGGAGCCGACAGCTGAATCAATCACACTCTAATGCCGGCTCATCCAAAGGGAAGATAGGATCAAAATGGAGTTAGGAAGTGGGGAGAGAAAAAAGAGAGGTTTCATTGTATGTTGTTTAATATCCACCTCCCGGCAACAAAATACATCGCTGTCAGGGGATTAAATCATTTTGCCTGACGAAATATTCCAACTGCGCAGATGTATTATTCATGGAGGGAGCTAATTGAAAGTCAGACTGAGGGGAAATGAAAGACAAAAGACGTCCTCTGTACTGTGGAATAGAGGCCGCTCTAAAGGATTCCTCTGTGGTGTGGAATAGAGGCCGCTCTAAAGGAGTCCTCTGTGGTGTGGAATAGAGGCCGCTCTAAAGGAGTCCTCTGTGGTGTGGAATAGAGGCCGCTCTAAAAGAGTCCTCTGTGGTGTGGAATAGAGGCCGCTCTAAAGGAGTCCTCTGTGGTGTGGAATAGAGGCCGCTCTAAAGGAGTCCTCTGTGGTGTGGAATAGAGGCCGCTCTAAAGGAGTCCTCTGTGGTGTGGAATAGAGGCCGCTCTAAAGGAGTCCTATCTGCTGTGGAATAGAGGCTGCTCTAAAGGAGTCCTATGTGCTGTGGAATAGAGGCCGCTATAAAGGAGTCCTATCTGCTGTGGAATAGAGGCCGCTCTAAAGGAGTCCTATGTGCTGTGGAATAGAGGCCGCTCTAAAGGAGTCCTCTGTGGTGTGGAATAGAGGCCGCTCTAAAGGAGTCCTCTGTGGTGTGGAATAGAGGCCGCTCTAAAGGAGTCCTCTGTGGTGTGTCTAGAATGGCTATACAAGAGGAACGGTAGGAGAGGAGGTGTTTTTGACAACTGGTGCGACAGTCAACTGGGAATTAAATGAAACAAGAACATTGGTTTAGCCTGGCAGACCAACTGACAGACTGGCAGACTAACTGACTGACTGACAGACTACCTGGCAGACCAACTGACAGACTGACTGACTGACAGACTACCTGGCAGACCAACTGACAGACTGACTGACTGACAGACTACCGGGCAGACCAACTGACAGACTGACAGACTACCTGGCAGACCAACGGACAGACTGACTGACAGACTGACTAACTAACTGACTGGCAGACTGACTGACTAACTGACTGAGCAAGCTGGTTAGCAAGAAACCCGCATGGCCCCTGCTGCCATCAGAGACAGACAGAGAGACAGAAGGAGAAAAAGAGGGCAGGAGAGAGAGAGAGAAAACAAACTGAGATCAGATGGATGGATGGAGAATTGAGAACACAAGGTGGAGAAAGAGAAAAGTAGACTGGGAAAGAATTCTCAATGAGGCTAGAGAGCTACGAGAACAAAAGAAAAGAGAAAGAGAGAAAAAGCGGGAAGGAAAGACATAATGGAGGTGTAGAAGATGGGAGGAAGGACATAATGGAGGTGTAGAGGCCGTACATAAAGAAGAGCAGGCTGAATGGGGAGCCACTGGCCCTCATTTAGTATAATTTAGAGGTCAGCCAAAACCACACACATACACTCACACGCACATAGACACACACATATATTTAAACATACGCACACAAACTCTCACATGCACACGCATATATACTCACATGCACACACACTCATGCACACTCATACACACACATACACACTTACTTACACTCCTGCAAACATGCACACATACTCACGCACACACAAACTATACTCACAAACATAAACTCACACAAGCACACATGCTCTCACACACACACACACACACACACACACACACACACACACACACACACACACACACACACACACACACACACACACACACACACACACACACACGGCCAGTCAGGGAGTTGGGAGTGTAAAGGGTGGAGTGGGAGAAGAAGGAGAAAGGCAAAGTAGTGTTTGAGAAAATGAAAGGGTAGAAAGAGGAGGGAGCTGGAAATAGTACCCTGCTAGTACACACAGCTGCTTCAAACACCATCTCCACCCAGGAGGTGGCTGCAGTATCCCTGACCTCCTTCACCACCTCCTCCTCCTCTCCTTCCATTAATCTCCCTTTTTCCTCTCCTCTCCTTCCAAATATCTCCCGTTTTCCTCTCCTCTCCTTCCAGATATCTCCCTTTCTCCTCTCCTCTCCTTCCAGATCTCTCCCTGTCTCTCTCCTCCTCCCGGGCTTCATCTTCTTGAGAAGCACAGAGGGATAGTGCTACAGGGAACACCATCATCTTCTCCCTCTGACCCAGAACGCTTCCGCTGTACTGTGATCTGCTCTGCTCTGGGGCATGTGCTCCCCGGCTAAACACACACACACGCACACACGCACACACGCACACGCACGCACACACACACACTAACTAACCGAATAGCTACTAACACTCACAAACTTGAATCGAGTGTCTAAACACACACACACACACACACACACACACACACACACACACACACACACACACACACACACACACACAGGTTGCTGTGGGTGCTGGTACCGATGTGGAAGCAGACGGCCTGCACAGTCACACTGCAGTGGGTGATGGATGGCGGTGTTGGGTGAACAGCTGTGCCTCGGCACAAGCACCACCCTGAAGTCTGTGTCTGCGTGCGTCGAGATACTCGGTTTGTCTCCGTGTGTGCGTGTGCTTAAGGCTGTCTGTATGAATCTGTGATTATCGTCTGCATGCAACAATGCGTTTGGTGTGTGTTAAAGTCTGTCTGTATGCAAGTGTGATCCCCGTCATGGCGTGGGTATGTGCGTGTGTGTTTTTAGATGTGTCCGCATGTTTCCCGTGTCACCACGTTCTGTTCCCTGTTTACTCTGACTGTTACATGCCCTCCCAAATATCTGTCCCTCTTTAGTCTATAGACACCTTAGAACTTGACTCAGAGGCCAGCTATAAACTTTGCTCGCTAGCAGTTCCACTCTCACCATTGTTAAAGCAGTACCTCCACACAGTAATGGAGAAATAGCTTATTAAATCATTGTTTACTTTGTAGTGTACACTAAAATGTGTGGACAACAATATAATTCTAGTTTTACTAGGGGCATATACAGCATGTTTTTTCGTCAAGGTAATGTTGAAGAGTGAGTGAATAAATAAAGTATGGTGCTGAAAGATTTAGTTTTTGTCGGTTAAAGTGAAAAGTCCTTCTCACATGTCTCAGGATGGGCCGACCACAAGGTAATCTGTGTGTCTAAGAAGCAACAGGCCTGGATAGTAGCAAACAGGGGGCAGGGGTGTGTGGGCTTTGGTTCAATAAAACATTTTTGTTTCATTTTACCCTTAGCAAACCAAAGATGTAGCTACGAGAGAAAGACCCAGAAATGGTTAAGACTCCTCAGTGTTAACATGGATCGATAGGTTAGAAAGCAAAAAAAACATCATATAAAATATTCCCATATACAGTATATTATGATATTTCAGTAAAGCTAAATAAAATATACAAATGGACTTCTTCGCTGTGCACATTTTCTAAACCTCCTTTTAGTAATTGGGCAAAATGACTTTCTTTCTCCCCAAAAAACCAAGCAAACATCAACCGTCCATACACATCCAGTGTCCCGGCTAGCCCCAATTGTCTGGAGACATAATTAACAGGCCGTCCTTTAATCCCTGTGCAGTGGGACAGAGACTCTAGGCTGGCTCGCGGGGGATTACAGAGTCAGGCAACAATGGCTGTATTCATAGACCCAGTCATTGGTTGAGAGTCTGGAGCCCACAGCACTCACAGCGGATGACTGGCCCATAGCACTCACAGGGGATGACTGGTTCACAGCACTCACAGAGGATGACTGGCCCATAGCACTCACAGAGGATGACTGGTTCACAGCACTCACAGAGGATGACTGGCCCATAGCACTCACAGCGGATGACCAGCCCATAGCACTCATATAGGATGAATGGTTCACAGCACTCACAGAGGATGGCTGGTTTGCAGCACTCACAGAGGATGACTAGCCCACAGCACTCACAGAGGATGGCTGGTTTCCAGCACTCACAGAAGATGACTGGCCCATAGCACTCACAGAGGATGACTGGTTCACAGTACTCACAGAGGATGACTGGTTTCCAGCACTCACAGAGCATGACTGGTTCAGAGCACAGGTTATCTTTCTGTATTTCTCTACGTCTAGAAGTCTCTTTGTACTTTTCTCATTGCTCTCTCGCCTTCCCTCGTTATATCCCTTTCTCTCTCTCTTGCACACGTTTTTGCTGTCTGTCTCTCCCTCTCTCGTTTGTATCCGACTCCCTCTCCCCTTCGCGGCACCTGTATAACACACACAAACCTATTCTCTTGACACAGACTCTCTTTGAAGGCCGACTCTCATTTTAATCATGTCCCTCTACAGTGCCGTTAAGTCACCTCTCTTTGTCTGTTCCCTTTCATTTTCCTCCGCTTATTCTGCCGTGATTACCGTGCAGCGTTGGTCTGCTACGGAAGCTTGATCTTCACCATGTTCATGTCTCTGAGCGTTAAATATTGATCCATTATTCACACCAGACCTTTCTCGATAGCACTCCAAAGAAATTTGGTGCCGCTAGATGGGCGACAAAAAAAGTGAAATCATAAAAAAAAAAAAGGATATGACAATAAACGTTTTGCTGGTGTAAGTGTGCGAATATCCTCCATTTTGCAATGGCCCCATAAGGAGATGCTTGGGGTTTATGCAATTCCAGGGGCGGTGCGGTGGCGCACCGTACGACGAGACAGCCCACCAATTAGGGAGCTCTCATCTCCCGTCCCCATAATTAGCAGTGAAAAATCTCTTCATAACGACGGGCCTCTGTTTATCTCCCCCCTCACTCCATCTCCAAATCCCTTTGTTTCTGCAGCCCTTTCTCTCTCTCCTTTTTTCCCCCTCCAATCTCCTCATTAGCAAAACCCAGAGAACGAGACGACACGCAGAGACAAGGAAACCTGGTAATCTGACGTGCCCGGAGAGTGCAGACACTCTCGACTCTCACCGGCGGTGACAGAAATGTGTAAAACCGGTCAATAAGCCTATTTAATTATGCCTGGAGAGGTAATGGGATTTTTTAATTAAACAGGCAGACGAGGCGCCGTCGCAGAATCATAATGAAACGGCTGGGTTATTGATGAAGGCAGGGGGCCCGGGACCCTGAGGAAGCGAGGGAGGGAGACATAGAGGAGAGGGAGGGAAGAGGGGAGATGACAGGAGGAAATGGAGATAGTCTCGAGGCGGTTCCCGACCAGAGCACACTCGCCTGGTCAACAGACTGCAAAGAAAAGAACCCTGAAGGAGGAAAACATGAGGATTGGGAGAGCTGTGTGTCATTACCCTATCGGCTGTCCCCACCTTGTGTCCGCCCGCCCGCCCGCCCGCCCGCCTGCCCGCCCGCCCGCCCGCCCCGGGGTGTGACCACCACCGCCGGCATATTATTGGTCCCCCTCGTATCTCCTCAACGACCTTCCTCCTCGTCCCATTGGGCGAACAAAAAAAAGAAAAAAAGAAAATGCCGTGGAGATGTCGGGTCATTTCACAGTCGGCTGCCGGTTCTAATGGCTTTTTCATCCGGCACAACTCAATCAACTGGAGGATGTTGGGACTGGGGGACTGGGGATGGGCAGAGAGGAAGGAAGCGTAGAGAATACTTTCACCTCCCTCTGACCCACTAGATAAGAAGAAACCCTTTTCATTCTTTATTTTCCTCACGTATCTTATGAACCACTATCTATCTCCTGGCCCAAAGTGCCCAGGGTTGGACAGCCTGCGATGTGTGTGCTTGTGAGGGAAGCGAGAGGGGCCGTTTTCTTAAGCCTGGTGATGTTAGCAAGCATCCCTGGCATTTAATAAAGCAGAATATAGCCACGTTGCCATGGTTGGTTACAGCTATTGATTATATTATAGCGCGGGTGTGTGTGACAGTCACTGAATTACTGAAGACGGGTGACCTCATAATGGATGAAGAGCGGCTCCCTGCTTCTCTCGCTCTGTGTGTATTTCTGACTGTATGTCACTCTGTATATCTTCTCCTTCTCCCCCCCTCTCGCCCTACACCTCCCTGCCATCTCCCTCTCTCTCCTCTCGTTGCAACCTGGTCTGGTCTGGTGTTTCCACGTGAGTTTACAGCACCCCCCCTCACACACACACACACTTGGTCTTCTGCTGGTGAGGGCATATTAGCTATCCTCTCTCCTGGATCTACTAAACCTGCAGCTCAAGGCGTGGATTAGCCAATTGAATCTGACTGCAATATTGCTGTATGTCACCTCCGCCTCCGCTAATCCTCCTTTATCTTCGGGAGGAGAGCGCGCTCGTTTAGAGTGAGGGGACCCAGCTTCTGGGCGGGGTCATTTGGCCCACACGCAGGCGGTGTGTGTGTATGTCAATGGTGGGACCACTCACCTAAGCATTTGTAAGGCACCACGATGTGGGCGTGGCCTTTGCACACTTTCTTCTCCTTCTTGCACCAGTTCTCAATCTTGATTGGTTGGTTGGCCTCCACCACGTTTGTGATTTGCAGCTCAGGGTACATCTGTTGGGAAAGGAAGATGGAGGCGAAAGAGTGAGGAAATACAGTCAATGCTGTCAGGGAAAGAATGAAAGAGAGGACAAGAAGAAGGGGCAAAGAGAGAAAGACCACGGCAAAGTCAACAGGAGAGGGAGGAGAGGATGAGACGAGTGGAGTTTGAGCAGCGTCCTCACGCTCGCTCGGCTCAGACACCATCTGCTCCGCGGTGAAATAGTGCCGACATTTTGCACTCTCTCCTTAAATGCCATCAAAAAGTCATCCATAAAATGCAACCCGAGAACTCACAGGGAAATGGCCTCTTAAAAAATTTGAACTCCTGCTTTTTAGGGAAAGGGAAACTGTGCAGTAAGCTCCAGTAATGTCTGTGGCGTTGGCAGGAGATGCCCCCCACTGAGAAGTCAGAAGGACAGCCTGGCGGAGGGGAAAACGACCTGCATGCAATGAGCAGCACTGCCGTAATCAGCAGTAAAGAATCCTGATGGCTACCTGAAAATGACAGTCCAAAAGGTCAGCCAACTGAAACGACTGTCGGACCCATTTGTCTGAATGGACTGTGAGGGAAGGGACAGCCGCTCATGGCGGAGGACTTTAAAAGGACAGCAGCCTCTCATTTTATAAATGTGTTTTACATTTTTTTTTTTTAATACAACATCATTAATATTTTTTTTTTCTTCAGAAAAGGTAAATGTGAAGGATAAGGTGAATAACAATTTTGCAATATCAAAAGTTTTCACTTACAACTAACTAATCCAAGGGAGCTTCACTCTGATGACAATGGTGTTATAGTAACACGGGTCATTAAGGCATGCCTAGCTTCATGTCTTTTGTTATTCCACCAACATTAGCCCCAACAAATAACTTGTTTTAAAAATGTCAAATAACAATACATATGTGTCACGCTCACTCACCTCCTGACAGTACTGCAGAACACCCTCTTTGGTTCCTACGCAGCTCTTGGTTCCGGAAGGGTCGGGTTCCCAGCGCCCCGTCTGGATGTTGACGTGCATGTTGAGTTTACCACAGAACATGGCCACCTGGGGCTCCGCCACGGCAAAGCCTGTCCCAGCATTAGCTGCTAATGCCTAGGAAAAGAAAGGGTGGGAAGAGGGGTGAAAGGGTTAATATTATTGCCAAAGTCCACTAGAAGTCTATCTCTGTCTGCTTCATTGCACGCACTTTAAAATGAATGTTAATGGTCCAATCAACACTTTCTGAATCTCCACTGAATACTGAGCAGGGCTTGTTGGAGCTTGCAAAATTTAGCTGGCATGCCAATTTCACTGAAAACAAAATCATTTCAGTTTTCTCACACATTGCCACCTTCAGATATATTTTTTTTTAGCAGGGGCATGGTGTGAAATTAAACAGAACGGCCATCTTATCTGAGCTATTGGCATGACAAGTTGGCACTGGTTAACTTCACTTGAGACTTCAGTTTAAATCAGGCTAATAAATCTCTTCGGGGAGAAGGCGAGGTCGTCAACTGAATTTGCAATGACTTTTCCTGACTCCAGCTTATACTAAATCTTCCATGTTCTTTCATTTTTATTAGCCTTGTAGCCCTCTGAAAAGACCAGAACGAAAGCAGACCGTGTTGTTACCCACGCAATGCAGACTTCTCATGTTTGGCAGACACTAAATAAATACCAATAAAAGACATGTGCGTTTCTGGGCAGTTGTCAGACACGACAAAACAGCTTGCCACCTCACAAACCTCATAAACGCAGTTAGAAGACTGATACAGAGATAAACCAGGCAGAAGTTAAAAAGGCAGACTGAAGTGTCGTAGCAAGTTTCGAAGTGGCAGCCGGAGATCTAATTAAATTAGTACATAATCCCACGCAAGTGTCACACGATCAGTAGTGGATGCGGTTTCTACAGTGCTACCAATGCTAACATATTACAATTTGACAGAGTTGTCCCGATACTTTATTAAAACAACCGTTTCAGCAAACTGAATGGGCACGGCCATACTTCCTTGTAATGGCTGACCTGCTCCGGCTAAGTGACCATGAACTGTGACAATGGATGGGTTAACTTCAAAAGCCTGCCTGTCAACATTTCCCAGACGCAGCCTGCTCACTGCACTGCAGCAGGAACAGAAAAAGGGAGACCGACAGAGACAAATTGAATGTATGTCCAGCCTACAGAGCAGTCTGGAGTGTTTGGCCAGCTCAGGTGAGGAGGGATTTGATTGGATTTGTGCTTGTGGT